>CAWVNO010000037.1:0-131252 GCA_963930645.1 Salticus scenicus
GGAAGTGATTGCGATCGCAAAGCTCTATTAGTTGCTGTGGAATCGACTTTTAAAAATGAGAGGGCGTAAAATTCGACAAAAAAATTTGGCGACGAAATCGAGCACATGCCTTCATAAAAGGGCTCTCCTGGCCAAATGGTTTAACTTTGGCAGGTCCCTCGTGCTTTATCATGAAAGTAGACTTCGTGGGGCAGATTCTGGAAGTGATTGCGATCGCAAAGCTCTATTAGTTGCTTTGGAATCGGCTTTTGAAAAAAATTCTGTGAAAATCGCAAAAATTTTGGGTATCGAAATCGGGCAAAAGTCTGCATAAAAGGGCTCTCCTGGCCAAATGGTTTAACTTTGGCAGGTCCCTGCTGTTCTGTTATGAAACTAGAATATCTTTTGCACATTCTGGAAGTGATTGCGATCGCAAAGCTCTATTAGTTGCTGTGGAATCGACTTTTAAAAATGAGAGGGCGTAAAATTCGACAAAAAAATTTGGCGACGAAATCGAGCACATGCCTTCATAAAAGGGCTCTCCTGGCCAAATGGTTTAACTTTGGCAGGTCCCTCGTGCTTTATCATGAAAGTAGACTTCGTGGGGCAGATTCTGGAAGTGATTGCGATCGCAAAGCTCTATTAGTTGCTTTGGAATCGGCTTTTGAAAAAAATTCTGTGAAAATCGCAAAAATTTTGGGTATCGAAATCGGGCAAAAGTCTGCATAAAAGGGCTCTCCTGGCCAAATGGTTTAACTTTGGCAGGTCCCTGCTGTTCTGTTATGAAACTAGAATATCTTTTGCACATTCTGGAAGTGATTGCGATCGCAAAGCTCTATTAGTTGCTGTGGAATCGACTTTTAAAAATGAGAGGGCGTAAAATTCGACAAAAAAATTTGGCGACGAAATCGAGCACATGCCTTCATAAAAGGGCTCTCCTGGCCAAATGGTTTATTTTTGGCAGGTCCCTCGTGCTTTATCATGAAAGTAGACTTCGTGGGGCAGATTCTGGAAGTGATTGCGATCGCAAAGCTCTATTAGTTGCTTTGGAATCGGCTTTTGAAAAAAATTCTGTGAAAATCGCAAAAATTTTGGGTATCGAAATCGGGCAAAAGTCTGCATAAAAGGGCTCTCCTGGCCAAATGGTTTAACTTTTGCAGGTCCCTGCTGTTCTGTTATGAAACTAGAATATCTTTTGCACATTCTGGAAGTGATTGCGATCGCAAAGCTCTATTAGTTGCTGTGGAATCGACTTTTAAAAATGAGAGGGCGTAAAATTCGACAAAAAAATTTGGCGACGAAATCGAGCACATGCCTTCATAAAAGGGCTCTCCTGGCCAAATGGTTTAACTTTGGCAGGTCCCTCGTGCTTTATCATGAAAGTAGACTTCGTGGGGCAGATTCTGGAAGTGATTGCGATCGCAAAGCTCTATTAGTTGCTTTGGAATCGGCTTTTGAAAAAAATTCTGTGAAAATCGCAAAAATTTTGGGTATCGAAATCGGGCAAAAGTCTGCATAAAAGGGCTCTCCTGGCCAAATGGTTTAACTTTGGCAGGTCCCTGCTGTTCTGTTATGAAACTAGAATATCTTTTGCACATTCTGGAAGTGATTGCGATCGCAAAGCTCTATTAGTTGCTGTGGAATCGACTTTTAAAAATGAGAGGGCGTAAAATTCGACAAAAAAATTTGGCGACGAAATCGAGCACATGCCTTCATAAAAGGGCTCTCCTGGCCAAATGGTTTAACTTTGGCAGGTCCCTCGTGCTTTATCATGAAAGTAGACTTCGTGGGGCAGATTCTGGAAGTGATTGCGATCGCAAAGCTCTATTAGTTGCTTTGGAATCGGCTTTTGAAAAAAATTCTGTGAAAATCGCAAAAATTTTGGGTATCGAAATCAGGCAAAAGTCTGCATAAAAGGGCTCTCCTGGCCAAATGGTTTAACTTTGGCAGGTCCCTGCTGTTCTGTTATGAAACTAGAATATCTTTTGCACATTCTGGAAGTGATTGCGATCGCAAAGCTCTATTAGTTGCTGTGGAATCGACTTTTAAAAATGAGAGGGCGTAAAATTCGACAAAAAAATTTGGCGACAAAATCGAGCACATGCCTTCATAAAAGGGCTCTCCTGGCCAAATGGTTTAACTTTGGCAGGTCCCTCGTGCTTTATCATGAAAGTAGACTTCGTGGGGCAGATTCTGGAAGTGATTGCGATCGCAAAGCTCTATTAGTTGCTTTGGAATCGGCTTTTGAAAAAAATTCTGTGAAAATCTCAAAAATTTTGGGTATCGAAATCGGGCAAAAGTCTGCATAAAAGGGCTCTCCTGGCCAAATGGTTTAACTTTGGCAGGTCCCTGCTGTTCTGTTATGAAACTAGAATATCTTTTGCACATTCTGGAAGTGATTGCGATCGCAAAGCTCTATTAGTTGCTGTGGAATCGACTTTTAAAAATGAGAGGGCGTAAAATTCGACAAAAAAATTTGGCGACGAAATCGAGCACATGCCTTCATAAAAGGGCTCTCCTGGCCAAATGGTTTAACTTTGGCAGGTCCCTCGTGCTTTATCATGAAAGTAGACTTCGTGGGGCAGATTCTGGAAGTGATTGCGATCGCAAAGCTCTATTAGTTGCTTTGGAATCGGCTTTTGAAAAAAATTCTGTGAAAATCGCAAAAATTTTGGGTATCGAAATCGGGCAAAAGTCTGCATAAAAGGGCTCTCCTGGCCAAATGGTTTAACTTTGGCAGGTCCCTGCTGTTCTGTTATGAAACTAGAATATCTTTTGCACATTCTGGAAGTGATTGCGATCGCAAAGCTCTATTAGTTGCTGTGGAATCGACTTTTAAAAATGAGAGGGCGTAAAATTCGACAAAAAAATTTGGCGACGAAATCGAGCACATGCCTTCATAAAAGGGCTCTCCTGGCCAAATGGTTTATTTTTGGCAGGTCCCTCGTGCTTTATTATGAAAGTAGACTTCGTGGGGCAGATTCTGGAAGTGATTGCGATCGCAAAGCTCTATTAGTTGCTTTGGAATCGGCTTTTGAAAAAAATTCTGTGAAAATCGCAAAAATTTTGGGTATCGAAATCGGGCAAAAGTCTGCATAAAAGGGCTCTCCTGGCCAAATGGTTTAACTTTGGCAGGTCCCTGCTGTTCTGTTATGAAACTAGAATATCTTTTGCACATTCTGGAAGTGATTGCGATCGCAAAGCTCTATTAGTTGCTGTGGAATCGACTTTTAAAAATGAGAGGGCGTAAAATTCGACAAAAAAATTTGGCGACGAAATCGAGCACATGCCTTCATAAAAGGGCTCTCCTGGCCAAATGGTTTAACTTTGGCAGGTCCCTCGTGCTTTATCATGAAAGTAGACTTCGTGGGGCAGATTCTGGAAGTGATTGCGATCGCAAAGCTCTATTAGTTGCTTTGGAATCGGCTTTTGAAAAAAATTCTGTGAAAATCGCAAAAATTTTGGGTATCGAAATCGGGCAAAAGTCTGCATAAAAGGGCTCTCCTGGCCAAATGGTTTAACTTTGGCAGGTCCCTGCTGTTCTGTTATGAAACTAGAATATCTTTTGCACATTCTGGAAGTGATTGCGATCGCAAAGCTCTATTAGTTGCTGTGGAATCGACTTTTAAAAATGAGAGGGCGTAAAATTCGACAAAAAAATTTGGCGACGAAATCGAGCACATGCCTTCATAAAAGGGCTCTCCTGGCCAAATGGTTTAACTTTGGCAGGTCCCTCGTGCTTTATCATGAAAGTAGACTTCGTGGGGCAGATTCTGGAAGTGATTGCGATCGCAAAGCTCTATTAGTTGCTTTGGAATCGGCTTTTGAAAAAAATTCTGTGAAAATCGCAAAAATTTTGGGTATCGAAATCGGGCAAAAGTCTGCATAAAAGGGCTCTCCTGGCCAAATGGTTTAACTTTGGCAGGTCCCTGCTGTTCTGTTATGAAACTAGAATATCTTTTGCACATTCTGGAAGTGATTGCGATCGCAAAGCTCTATTAGTTGCTGTGGAATCGACTTTTAAAAATGAGAGGGCGTAAAATTCGACAAAAAAATTTGGCGACGAAATCGAGCACATGCCTTCATAAAAGGGCTCTCCTGGCCAAATGGTTTAACTTTGGCAGGTCCCTCGTGCTTTATCATGAAAGTAGACTTCGTGGGGCAGATTCTGGAAGTGATTGCGATCGCAAAGCTCTATTAGTTGCTTTGGAATCGGCTTTTGAAAAAAATTCTGTGAAAATCGCAAAAATTTTGGGTATCGAAATCGGGCAAAAGTCTGCATAAAAGGGCTCTCCTGGCCAAATGGTTTAACTTTGGCAGGTCCCTGCTGTTCTGTTATGAAACTAGAATATCTTTTGCACATTCTGGAAGTGATTGCGATCGCAAAGCTCTATTAGTTGCTGTGGAATCGACTTTTAAAAATGAGAGGGCGTAAAATTCGACAAAAAAATTTGGCGACGAAATCGAGCACATGCCTTCATAAAAGGGCTCTCCTGGCCAAATGGTTTAACTTTGGCAGGTCCCTCGTGCTTTATCATGAAAGTAGACTTCGTGGGGCAGATTCTGGAAGTGATTGCGATCGCAAAGCTCTATTAGTTGCTTTGGAATCGGCTTTTGAAAAAAATTCTGTGAAAATCGCAAAAATTTTGGGTATCGAAATCGGGCAAAAGTCTGCATAAAAGGGCTTTCCTGGCCAAATGGTTTAACTTTGGCAGGTCCCTCGTGCTTTATCATGAAAGTAGACTTCGTGGGGCAGATTCTGGAAGTGATTGCGATCGCAAAGCTCTATTAGTTGCTTTGGAATCGGCTTTTGAAAAAAATTCTGTGAAAATCGCAAAAATTTTGGGTATCGAAATCGGGCAAAAGTCTGCATAAAAGGGCTCTCCTGGCCAAATGGTTTAACTTTGGCAGGTCCCTGCTGTTCTGTTATGAAACTAGAATATCTTTTGCACATTCTGGAAGTGATTGCGATCGCAAAGCTCTATTAGTTGCTGTGGAATCGACTTTTAAAAATGAGAGGGCGTAAAATTCGACAAAAAAATTTGGCGACGAAATCGAGCACATGCCTTCATAAAAGGGCTCTCCTGGCCAAATGGTTTAACTTTGGCAGGTCCCTCGTGCTTTATCATGAAAGTAGACTTCGTGGGGCAGATTCTGGAAGTGATTGCGATCGCAAAGCTCTATTAGTTGCTTTGGAATCGGCTTTTGAAAAAAATTCTGTGAAAATCGCAAAAATTTTGGGTATCGAAATCGGGCAAAAGTCTGCATAAAAGGGCTCTCCTGGCCAAATGGTTTAACTTTGGCAGGTCCCTGCTGTTCTGTTATGAAACTAGAATATCTTTTGCACATTCTGGAAGTGATTGCGATCGCAAAGCTCTATTAGTTGCTGTGGAATCGACTTTTAAAAATGAGAGGGCGTAAAATTCGACAAAAAAATTTGGCGACGAAATCGAGCACATGCCTTCATAAAAGGGCTCTCCTGGCCAAATGGTTTATTTTTGGCAGGTCCCTCGTGCTTTATTATGAAAGTAGACTTCGTGGGGCAGATTCTGGAAGTGATTGCGATCGCAAAGCTCTATTAGTTGCTTTGGAATCGGCTTTTGAAAAAAATTCTGTGAAAATCGCAAAAATTTTGGGTATCGAAATCGGGCAAAAGTCTGCATAAAAGGGCTCTCCTGGCCAAATGGTTTAACTTTGGCAGGTCCCTGCTGTTCTGTTATGAAACTAGAATATCTTTTGCACATTCTGGAAGTGATTGCGATCGCAAAGCTCTATTAGTTGCTGTGGAATCGACTTTTAAAAATGAGAGGGCGTAAAATTCGACAAAAAAATTTGGCGACGAAATCGAGCACATGCCTTCATAAAAGGGCTCTCCTGGCCAAATGGTTTAACTTTGGCAGGTCCCTCGTGCTTTATCATGAAAGTAGACTTCGTGGGGCAGATTCTGGAAGTGATTGCGATCGCAAAGCTCTATTAGTTGCTTTGGAATCGGCTTTTGAAAAAAATTCTGTGAAAATCGCAAAAATTTTGGGTATCGAAATCGGGCAAAAGTCTGCATAAAAGGGCTCTCCTGGCCAAATGGTTTAACTTTGGCAGGTCCCTGCTGTTCTGTTATGAAACTAGAATATCTTTTGCACATTCTGGAAGTGATTGCGATCGCAAAGCTCTATTAGTTGCTGTGGAATCGACTTTTAAAAATGAGAGGGCGTAAAATTCGACAAAAAAATTTGGCGACGAAATCGAGCACATGCCTTCATAAAAGGGCTCTCCTGGCCAAATGGTTTAACTTTGGCAGGTCCCTCGTGCTTTATCATGAAAGTAGACTTCGTGGGGCAGATTCTGGAAGTGATTGCGATCGCAAAGCTCTATTAGTTGCTTTGGAATCGGCTTTTGAAAAAAATTCTGTGAAAATCGCAAAAATTTTGGGTATCGAAATCGGGCAAAAGTCTGCATAAAAGGGCTCTCCTGGCCAAATGGTTTAACTTTGGCAGGTCCCTGCTGTTCTGTTATGAAACTAGAATATCTTTTGCACATTCTGGAAGTGATTGCGATCGCAAAGCTCTATTAGTTGCTGTGGAATCGACTTTTAAAAATGAGAGGGCGTAAAATTCGACAAAAAAATTTGGCGACGAAATCGAGCACATGCCTTCATAAAAGGGCTCTCCTGGCCAAATGGTTTAACTTTGGCAGGTCCCTCGTGCTTTATCATGAATGTAGACTTCGTGGGGCAGATTCTGGAAGTGATTGCGATCGCAAAGCTCTATTAGTTGCTTTGGAATCGGCTTTTGAAAAAAATTCTGTGAAAATCGCAAAAATTTTGGGTATCGAAATCGGGCAAAAGTCTGCATAAAAGGGCTCTCCTGGCCAAATGGTTTAACTTTGGCAGGTCCCTGCTGTTCTGTTATGAAACTAGAATATCTTTTGCACATTCTGGAAGTGATTGCGATCGCAAAGCTCTATTAGTTGCTGTGGAATCGACTTTTAAAAATGAGAGGGCGTAAAATTCGACAAAAAAATTTGGCGACGAAATCGAGCACATGCCTTCATAAAAGGGCTCTCCTGGCCAAATGGTTTAACTTTGGCAGGTCCCTCGTGCTTTATCATGAAAGTAGACTTCGTGGGGCAGATTCTGGAAGTGATTGCGATCGCAAAGCTCTATTAGTTGCTTTGGAATCGGCTTTTGAAAAAAATTCTGTGAAAATCGCAAAAATTTTGGGTATCGAAATCGGGCAAAAGTCTGCATAAAAGGGCTCTCCTGGCCAAATGGTTTAACTTTGGCAGGTCCCTGCTGTTCTGTTATGAAACTAGAATATCTTTTGCACATTCTGGAAGTGATTGCGATCGCAAAGCTCTATTAGTTGCTGTGGAATCGACTTTTAAAAATGAGAGGGCGTAAAATTCGACAAAAAAATTTGGCGACGAAATCGAGCACATGCCTTCATAAAAGGGCTCTCCTGGCCAAATGGTTTAACTTTGGCAGGTCCCTCGTGCTTTATCATGAATGTAGACTTCGTGGGGCAGATTCTGGAAGTGATTGCGATCGCAAAGCTCTATTAGTTGCTTTGGAATCGGCTTTTGAAAAAAATTCTGTGAAAATCGCAAAAATTTTGGGTATCGAAATCGGGCAAAAGTCTGCATAAAAGGGCTCTCCTGGCCAAATGGTTTAACTTTGGCAGGTCCCTGCTGTTCTGTTATGAAACTAGAATATCTTTTGCACATTCTGGAAGTGATTGCGATCGCAAAGCTCTATTAGTTGCTGTGGAATCGACTTTTAAAAATGAGAGGGCGTAAAATTCGACAAAAAAATTTGGCGACGAAATCGAGCACATGCCTTCATAAAAGGGCTCTCCTGGCCAAATGGTTTAACTTTGGCAGGTCCCTCGTGCTTTATCATGAAAGTAGACTTCGTGGGGCAGATTCTGGAAGTGATTGCGATCGCAAAGCTCTATTAGTTGCTTTGGAATCGGCTTTTGAAAAAAATTCTGTGAAAATCGCAAAAATTTTGGGTATCGAAATCGGGCAAAAGTCTGCATAAAAGGGCTCTCCTGGCCAAATGGTTTAACTTTGGCAGGTCCCTGCTGTTCTGTTATGAAACTAGAATATCTTTTGCACATTCTGGAAGTGATTGCGATCGCAAAGCTCTATTAGTTGCTGTGGAATCGACTTTTAAAAATGAGAGGGCGTAAAATTCGACAAAAAAATTTGGCGACGAAATCGAGCACATGCCTTCATAAAAGGGCTCTCCTGGCCAAATGGTTTAACTTTGGCAGGTCCCTCGTGCTTTATCATGAAAGTAGACTTCGTGGGGCAGATTCTGGAAGTGATTGCGATCGCAAAGCTCTATTAGTTGCTTTGGAATCGGCTTTTGAAAAAAATTCTGTGAAAATCGCAAAAATTTTGGGTATCGAAATCGGGCAAAAGTCTGCATAAAAGGGCTCTCCTGGCCAAATGGTTTAACTTTGGCAGGTCCCTGCTGTTCTGTTATGAAACTAGAATATCTTTTGCACATTCTGGAAGTGATTGCGATCGCAAAGCTCTATTAGTTGCTGTGGAATCGACTTTTAAAAATGAGAGGGCGTAAAATTCGACAAAAAAATTTGGCGACGAAATCGAGCACATGCCTTCATAAAAGGGCTCTCCTGGCCAAATGGTTTAACTTTGGCAGGTCCCTCGTGCTTTATCATGAAAGTAGACTTCGTGGGGCAGATTCTGGAAGTGATTGCGATCGCAAAGCTCTATTAGTTGCTTTGGAATCGGCTTTTGAAAAAAATTCTGTGAAAATCGCAAAAATTTTGGGTATCGAAATCGGGCAAAAGTCTGCATAAAAGGGCTTTCCTGGCCAAATGGTTTAACTTTGGCAGGTCCCTCGTGCTTTATCATGAAAGTAGACTTCGTGGGGCAGATTCTGGAAGTGATTGCGATCGCAAAGCTCTATTAGTTGCTTTGGAATCGGCTTTTGAAAAAAATTCTGTGAAAATCGCAAAAATTTTGGGTATCGAAATCGGGCAAAAGTCTGCATAAAAGGGCTCTCCTGGCCAAATGGTTTAACTTTGGCAGGTCCCTGCTGTTCTGTTATGAAACTAGAATATCTTTTGCACATTCTGGAAGTGATTGCGATCGCAAAGCTCTATTAGTTGCTGTGGAATCGACTTTTAAAAATGAGAGGGCGTAAAATTCGACAAAAAAATTTGGCGACGAAATCGAGCACATGCCTTCATAAAAGGGCTCTCCTGGCCAAATGGTTTAACTTTGGCAGGTCCCTCGTGCTTTATCATGAAAGTAGACTTCGTGGGGCAGATTCTGGAAGTGATTGCGATCGCAAAGCTCTATTAGTTGCTTTGGAATCGGCTTTTGAAAAAAATTCTGTGAAAATCGCAAAAATTTTGGGTATCGAAATCGGGCAAAAGTCTGCATAAAAGGGCTCTCCTGGCCAAATGGTTTAACTTTGGCAGGTCCCTGCTGTTCTGTTATGAAACTAGAATATCTTTTGCACATTCTGGAAGTGATTGCGATCGCAAAGCTCTATTAGTTGCTGTGGAATCGACTTTTAAAAATGAGAGGGCGTAAAATTCGACAAAAAAATTTGGCGACGAAATCGAGCACATGCCTTCATAAAAGGGCTCTCCTGGCCAAATGGTTTATTTTTGGCAGGTCCCTCGTGCTTTATTATGAAAGTAGACTTCGTGGGGCAGATTCTGGAAGTGATTGCGATCGCAAAGCTCTATTAGTTGCTTTGGAATCGGCTTTTGAAAAAAATTCTGTGAAAATCGCAAAAATTTTGGGTATCGAAATCGGGCAAAAGTCTGCATAAAAGGGCTCTCCTGGCCAAATGGTTTAACTTTGGCAGGTCCCTGCTGTTCTGTTATGAAACTAGAATATCTTTTGCACATTCTGGAAGTGATTGCGATCGCAAAGCTCTATTAGTTGCTGTGGAATCGACTTTTAAAAATGAGAGGGCGTAAAATTCGACAAAAAAATTTGGCGACGAAATCGAGCACATGCCTTCATAAAAGGGCTCTCCTGGCCAAATGGTTTAACTTTGGCAGGTCCCTCGTGCTTTATCATGAAAGTAGACTTCGTGGGGCAGATTCTGGAAGTGATTGCGATCGCAAAGCTCTATTAGTTGCTTTGGAATCGGCTTTTGAAAAAAATTCTGTGAAAATCGCAAAAATTTTGGGTATCGAAATCGGGCAAAAGTCTGCATAAAAGGGCTCTCCTGGCCAAATGGTTTAACTTTGGCAGGTCCCTGCTGTTCTGTTATGAAACTAGAATATCTTTTGCACATTCTGGAAGTGATTGCGATCGCAAAGCTCTATTAGTTGCTGTGGAATCGACTTTTAAAAATGAGAGGGCGTAAAATTCGACAAAAAAATTTGGCGACGAAATCGAGCACATGCCTTCATAAAAGGGCTCTCCTGGCCAAATGGTTTAACTTTGGCAGGTCCCTCGTGCTTTATCATGAAAGTAGACTTCGTGGGGCAGATTCTGGAAGTGATTGCGATCGCAAAGCTCTATTAGTTGCTTTGGAATCGGCTTTTGAAAAAAATTCTGTGAAAATCGCAAAAATTTTGGGTATCGAAATCGGGCAAAAGTCTGCATAAAAGGGCTCTCCTGGCCAAATGGTTTAACTTTGGCAGGTCCCTGCTGTTCTGTTATGAAACTAGAATATCTTTTGCACATTCTGGAAGTGATTGCGATCGCAAAGCTCTATTAGTTGCTGTGGAATCGACTTTTAAAAATGAGAGGGCGTAAAATTCGACAAAAAAATTTGGCGACGAAATCGAGCACATGCCTTCATAAAAGGGCTCTCCTGGCCAAATGGTTTAACTTTGGCAGGTCCCTCGTGCTTTATCATGAATGTAGACTTCGTGGGGCAGATTCTGGAAGTGATTGCGATCGCAAAGCTCTATTAGTTGCTTTGGAATCGGCTTTTGAAAAAAATTCTGTGAAAATCGCAAAAATTTTGGGTATCGAAATCGGGCAAAAGTCTGCATAAAAGGGCTCTCCTGGCCAAATGGTTTAACTTTGGCAGGTCCCTGCTGTTCTGTTATGAAACTAGAATATCTTTTGCACATTCTGGAAGTGATTGCGATCGCAAAGCTCTATTAGTTGCTGTGGAATCGACTTTTAAAAATGAGAGGGCGTAAAATTCGACAAAAAAATTTGGCGACGAAATCGAGCACATGCCTTCATAAAAGGGCTCTCCTGGCCAAATGGTTTAACTTTGGCAGGTCCCTCGTGCTTTATCATGAAAGTAGACTTCGTGGGGCAGATTCTGGAAGTGATTGCGATCGCAAAGCTCTATTAGTTGCTTTGGAATCGGCTTTTGAAAAAAATTCTGTGAAAATCGCAAAAATTTTGGGTATCGAAATCGGGCAAAAGTCTGCATAAAAGGGCTCTCCTGGCCAAATGGTTTAACTTTGGCAGGTCCCTGCTGTTCTGTTATGAAACTAGAATATCTTTTGCACATTCTGGAAGTGATTGCGATCGCAAAGCTCTATTAGTTGCTGTGGAATCGACTTTTAAAAATGAGAGGGCGTAAAATTCGACAAAAAAATTTGGCGACGAAATCGAGCACATGCCTTCATAAAAGGGCTCTCCTGGCCAAATGGTTTAACTTTGGCAGGTCCCTCGTGCTTTATCATGAAAGTAGACTTCGTGGGGCAGATTCTGGAAGTGATTGCGATCGCAAAGCTCTATTAGTTGCTTTGGAATCAGCTTTTGAAAAAAATTCTGTGAAAATCGCAAAAATTTTGGGTATCGAAATCGGGCAAAAGTCTGCATAAAAGGGCTCTCCTGGCCAAATGGTTTAACTTTGGCAGGTCCCTGCTGTTCTGTTATGAAACTAGAATATCTTTTGCACATTCTGGAAGTGATTGCGATCGCAAAGCTCTATTAGTTGCTGTGGAATCGACTTTTAAAAATGAGAGGGCGTAAAATTCGACAAAAAAATTTGGCGACGAAATCGAGCACATGCCTTCATAAAAGGGCTCTCCTGGCCAAATGGTTTAACTTTGGCAGGTCCCTCGTGCTTTATCATGAAAGTAGACTTCGTGGGGCAGATTCTGGAAGTGATTGCGATCGCAAAGCTCTATTAGTTGCTTTGGAATCGGCTTTTGAAAAAAATTCTGTGAAAATCGCAAAAATTTTGGGTATCGAAATCGGGCAAAAGTCTGCATAAAAGGGCTCTCCTGGCCAAATGGTTTAACTTTGGCAGGTCCCTGCTGTTCTGTTATGAAACTAGAATATCTTTTGCACATTCTGGAAGTGATTGCGATCGCAAAGCTCTATTAGTTGCTGTGGAATCGACTTTTAAAAATGAGAGGGCGTAAAATTCGACAAAAAAATTTGGCGACGAAATCGAGCACATGCCTTCATAAAAGGGCTCTCCTGGCCAAATGGTTTAACTTTGGCAGGTCCCTCGTGCTTTATCATGAAAGTAGACTTCGTGGGGCAGATTCTGGAAGTGATTGCGATCGCAAAGCTCTATTAGTTGCTTTGGAATCGGCTTTTGAAAAAAATTCTGTGAAAATCGCAAAAATTTTGGGTATCGAAATCGGGCAAAAGTCTGCATAAAAGGGCTCTCCTGGCCAAATGGTTTAACTTTGGCAGGTCCCTGCTGTTCTGTTATGAAACTAGAATATCTTTTGCACATTCTGGAAGTGATTGCGATCGCAAAGCTCTATTAGTTGCTGTGGAATCGACTTTTAAAAATGAGAGGGCGTAAAATTCGACAAAAAAATTTGGCGACGAAATCGAGCACATGCCTTCATAAAAGGGCTCTCCTGGCCAAATGGTTTAACTTTGGCAGGTCCCTCGTGCTTTATCATGAAAGTAGACTTCGTGGGGCAGATTCTGGAAGTGATTGCGATCGCAAAGCTCTATTAGTTGCTTTGGAATCGGCTTTTGAAAAAAATTCTGTGAAAATCGCAAAAATTTTGGGTATCGAAATCGGGCAAAAGTCTGCATAAAAGGGCTCTCCTGGCCAAATGGTTTAACTTTGGCAGGTCCCTGCTGTTCTGTTATGAAACTAGAATATCTTTTGCACATTCTGGAAGTGATTGCGATCGCAAAGCTCTATTAGTTGCTGTGGAATCGACTTTTAAAAATGAGAGGGCGTAAAATTCGACAAAAAAATTTGGCGACGAAATCGAGCACATGCCTTCATAAAAGGGCTCTCCTGGCCAAATGGTTTAACTTTGGCAGGTCCCTCGTGCTTTATCATGAAAGTAGACTTCGTGGGGCAGATTCTGGAAGTGATTGCGATCGCAAAGCTCTATTAGTTGCTTTGGAATCGGCTTTTGAAAAAAATTCTGTGAAAATCGCAAAAATTTTGGGTATCGAAATCGGGCAAAAGTCTGCATAAAAGGGCTCTCCTGGCCAAATGGTTTAACTTTGGCAGGTCCCTGCTGTTCTGTTATGAAACTAGAATATCTTTTGCACATTCTGGAAGTGATTGCGATCGCAAAGCTCTATTAGTTGCTGTGGAATCGACTTTTAAAAATGAGAGGGCGTAAAATTCGACAAAAAAATTTGGCGACGAAATCGAGCACATGCCTTCATAAAAGGGCTCTCCTGGCCAAATGGTTTAACTTTGGCAGGTCCCTCGTGCTTTATCATGAAAGTAGACTTCGTGGGGCAGATTCTGGAAGTGATTCCGATCGCAAAGCTCTATTAGTTGCTTTGGAATCGGCTTTTAAAAATGAGAGGGCGTAAAATTCGACAAAAAAATTTGGCGACGAAATCGAGCACATGCCTTCATAAAAGGGCTCTCCTGGCCAAATGGTTTAACTTTGGCAGGTCCCTCGTGCTTTATCATGAAAGTAGACTTCGTGGGGCAGATTCTGGAAGTGATTGCGATCGCAAAGCTCTATTAGTTGCTTTGGAATCGGCTTTTGAAAAAAATTCTGTGAAAATCGCAAAAATTTTGGGTATCGAAATCGGGCAAAAGTCTGCATAAAAGGGCTCTCCTGGCCAAATGGTTTAACTTTGGCAGGTCCCTGCTGTTCTGTTATGAAACTAGAATATCTTTTGCACATTCTGGAAGTGATTGCGATCGCAAAGCTCTATTGGTTGCTGTGGAATCGACTTTTAAAAATGAGAGGGCGTAAAATTCGACAAAAAATTTGGCGACGAAATCGAGCACATGCCTTCATAAAAGGGCTCTCCTGGCCAAATGGTTTAACTTTGGCAGGTCCCTCGTGCTTTATCATGAAAGTAGACTTCGTGGGGCAGATTCTGGAAGTGATTGCGATCGCAAAGCTCTATTAGTTGCTTTGGAATCGGCTTTTGAAAAAAATTCTGTGAAAATCGCAAAAATTTTGGGTATCGAAATCGGGCAAAAGTCTGCATTAAAGGGCTCTCCTGGCCAAATGGTTTAACTTTGGCAGGTCCCTGCTGTTCTGTTATGAAACTAGAATATCTTTTGCACATTCTGGAAGTGATTGCGATCGCAAAGCTCTATTAGTTGCTGTGGAATCGACTTTTAAAAATGAGAGGGCGTAAAATTCGACAAAAAAATTTGGCGACGAAATCGAGCACATGCCTTCATAAAAGGGCTCTCCTGGCCAAATGGTTTAACTTTGGCAGGTCCCTCGTGCTTTATCATGAAAGTAGACTTCGTGGGGCAGATTCTGGAAGTGATTGCGATCGCAAAGCTCTATTAGTTGCTTTGGAATCGGCTTTTGAAAAAAATTCTGTGAAAATCGCAAAAATTTTGGGTATCGAAATCGGGCAAAAGTCTGCATAAAAGGGCTCTCCTGGCCAAATGGTTTAACTTTGGCAGGTCCCTGCTGTTCTGTTATGAAACTAGAATATCTTTTGCACATTCTGGAAGTGATTGCGATCGCAAAGCTCTATTAGTTGCTGTGGAATCGACTTTTAAAAATGAGAGGGCGTAAAATTCGACAAAAAAATTTGGCGACGAAATCGAGCACATGCCTTCATAAAAGGGCTCTCCTGGCCAAATGGTTTAACTTTGGCAGGTCCCTCGTGCTTTATCATGAAAGTAGACTTCGTGGGGCAGATTCTGGAAGTGATTGCGATCGCAAAGCTCTATTAGTTGCTTTGGAATCGGCTTTTGAAAAAAATTCTGTGAAAATCGCAAAAATTTTGGGTATCGAAATCGGGCAAAAGTCTGCATAAAAGGGCTCTCCTGGCCAAATGGTTTAACTTTGGCAGGTCCCTGCTGTTCTGTTATGAAACTAGAATATCTTTTGCACATTCTGGAAGTGATTGCGATCGCAAAGCTCTATTAGTTGCTGTGGAATCGACTTTTAAAAATGAGAGGGCGTAAAATTCGACAAAAAAATTTGGCGACGAAATCGAGCACATGCCTTCATAAAAGGGCTCTCCTGGCCAAATGGTTTAACTTTGGCAGGTCCCTCGTGCTTTATCATGAAAGTAGACTTCGTGGGGCAGATTCTGGAAGTGATTGCGATCGCAAAGCTCTATTAGTTGCTTTGGAATCGGCTTTTGAAAAAAATTCTGTGAAAATCGCAAAAATTTTGGGTATCGAAATCGGGCAAAAGTCTGCATAAAAGGGCTCTCCTGGCCAAATGGTTTAACTTTGGCAGGTCCCTGCTGTTCTGTTATGAAACTAGAATATCTTTTGCACATTCTGGAAGTGATTGCGATCGCAAAGCTCTATTAGTTGCTGTGGAATCGACTTTTAAAAATGAGAGGGCGTAAAATTCGACAAAAAAATTTGGCGACGAAATCGAGCACATGCCTTCATAAAAGGGCTCTCCTGGCCAAATGGTTTAACTTTGGCAGGTCCCTCGTGCTTTATCATGAAAGTAGACTTCGTGGGGCAGATTCTGGAAGTGATTGCGATCGCAAAGCTCTATTAGTTGCTTTGGAATCGGCTTTTGAAAAAAATTCTGTGAAAATCGCAAAAATTTTGGGTATCGAAATCGGGCAAAAGTCTGCATAAAAGGGCTCTCCTGGCCAAATGGTTTAACTTTGGCAGGTCCCTGCTGTTCTGTTATGAAACTAGAATATCTTTTGCACATTCTGGAAGTGATTGCGATCGCAAAGCTCTATTAGTTGCTGTGGAATCGACTTTTAAAAATGAGAGGGCGTAAAATTCGACAAAAAAATTTGGCGACGAAATCGAGCACATGCCTTCATAAAAGGGCTCTCCTGGCCAAATGGTTTAACTTTGGCAGGTCCCTCGTGCTTTATCATGAAAGTAGACTTCGTGGGGCAGATTCTGGAAGTGATTGCGATCGCAAAGCTCTATTAGTTGCTTTGGAATCGGCTTTTGAAAAAAATTCTGTGAAAATCGCAAAAATTTTGGGTATCGAAATCGGGCAAAAGTCTGCATAAAAGGGCTCTCCTGGCCAAATGGTTTAACTTTGGCAGGTCCCTGCTGTTCTGTTATGAAACTAGAATATCTTTTGCACATTCTGGAAGTGATTGCGATCGCAAAGCTCTATTAGTTGCTGTGGAATCGACTTTTAAAAATGAGAGGGCGTAAAATTCGACAAAAAAATTTGGCGACGAAATCGAGCACATGCCTTCATAAAAGGGCTCTCCTGGCCAAATGGTTTAACTTTGGCAGGTCCCTCGTGCTTTATCATGAAAGTAGACTTCGTGGGGCAGATTCTGGAAGTGATTGCGATCGCAAAGCTCTATTAGTTGCTTTGGAATCGGCTTTTGAAAAAAATTCTGTGAAAATCGCAAAAATTTTGGGTATCGAAATCGGGCAAAAGTCTGCATAAAAGGGCTCTCCTGGCCAAATGGTTTAACTTTGGCAGGTCCCTGCTGTTCTGTTATGAAACTAGAATATCTTTTGCACATTCTGGAAGTGATTGCGATCGCAAAGCTCTATTAGTTGCTGTGGAATCGACTTTTAAAAATGAGAGGGCGTAAAATTCGACAAAAAAATTTGGCGACGAAATCGAGCACATGCCTTCATAAAAGGGCTCTCCTGGCCAAATGGTTTAACTTTGGCAGGTCCCTCGTGCTTTATCATGAAAGTAGACTTCGTGGGGCAGATTCTGGAAGTGATTGCGATCGCAAAGCTCTATTAGTTGCTTTGGAATCGGCTTTTGAAAAAAATTCTGTGAAAATCGCAAAAATTTTGGGTATCGAAATCGGGCAAAAGTCTGCATAAAAGGGCTCTCCTGGCCAAATGGTTTAACTTTGGCAGGTCCCTGCTGTTCTGTTATGAAACTAGAATATCTTTTGCACATTCTGGAAGTGATTGCGATCGCAAAGCTCTATTAGTTGCTGTGGAATCGACTTTTAAAAATGAGAGGGCGTAAAATTCGACAAAAAAATTTGGCGACGAAATCGAGCACATGCCTTCATAAAAGGGCTCTCCTGGCCAAATGGTTTAACTTTGGCAGGTCCCTCGTGCTTTATCATGAAAGTAGACTTCGTGGGGCAGATTCTGGAAGTGATTCCGATCGCAAAGCTCTATTAGTTGCTTTGGAATCGGCTTTTAAAAATGAGAGGGCGTAAAATTCGACAAAAAAATTTGGCGACGAAATCGAGCACATGCCTTCATAAAAGGGCTCTCCTGGCCAAATGGTTTAACTTTGGCAGGTCCCTCGTGCTTTATCATGAAAGTAGACTTCGTGGGGCAGATTCTGGAAGTGATTGCGATCGCAAAGCTCTATTAGTTGCTTTGGAATCGGCTTTTGAAAAAAATTCTGTGAAAATCGCAAAAATTTTGGGTATCGAAATCGGGCAAAAGTCTGCATAAAAGGGCTCTCCTGGCCAAATGGTTTAACTTTGGCAGGTCCCTGCTGTTCTGTTATGAAACTAGAATATCTTTTGCACATTCTGGAAGTGATTGCGATCGCAAAGCTCTATTGGTTGCTGTGGAATCGACTTTTAAAAATGAGAGGGCGTAAAATTCGACAAAAAATTTGGCGACGAAATCGAGCACATGCCTTCATAAAAGGGCTCTCCTGGCCAAATGGTTTAACTTTGGCAGGTCCCTCGTGCTTTATCATGAAAGTAGACTTCGTGGGGCAGATTCTGGAAGTGATTGCGATCGCAAAGCTCTATTAGTTGCTTTGGAATCGGCTTTTGAAAAAAATTCTGTGAAAATCGCAAAAATTTTGGGTATCGAAATCGGGCAAAAGTCTGCATAAAAGGGCTCTCCTGGCCAAATGGTTTAACTTTGGCAGGTCCCTGCTGTTCTGTTATGAAACTAGAATATCTTTTGCACATTCTGGAAGTGATTGCGATCGCAAAGCTCTATTAGTTGCTGTGGAATCGACTTTTAAAAATGAGAGGGCGTAAAATTCGACAAAAAAATTTGGCGACGAAATCGAGCACATGCCTTCATAAAAGGGCTCTCCTGGCCAAATGGTTTAACTTTGGCAGGTCCCTCGTGCTTTATCATGAAAGTAGACTTCGTGGGGCAGATTCTGGAAGTGATTGCGATCGCAAAGCTCTATTAGTTGCTTTGGAATCGGCTTTTGAAAAAAATTCTGTGAAAATCGCAAAAATTTTGGGTATCGAAATCGGGCAAAAGTCTGCATAAAAGGGCTCTCCTGGCCAAATGGTTTAACTTTGGCAGGTCCCTGCTGTTCTGTTATGAAACTAGAATATCTTTTGCACATTCTGGAAGTGATTGCGATCGCAAAGCTCTATTAGTTGCTGTGGAATCGACTTTTAAAAATGAGAGGGCGTAAAATTCGACAAAAAAATTTGGCGACGAAATCGAGCACATGCCTTCATAAAAGGGCTCTCCTGGCCAAATGGTTTAACTTTGGCAGGTTCCTCGTGCTTTATCATGAAAGTAGACTTCGTGGGGCAGATTCTGGAAGTGATTGCGATCGCAAAGCTCTATTAGTTGCTTTGGAATCGGCTTTTGAAAAAAATTCTGTGAAAATCGCAAAAATTTTGGGTATCGAAATCGGGCAAAAGTCTGCATAAAAGGGCTCTCCTGGCCAAATGGTTTAACTTTGGCAGGTCCCTGCTGTTCTGTTATGAAACTAGAATATCTTTTGCACATTCTGGAAGTGATTGCGATCGCAAAGCTCTATTAGTTGCTGTGGAATCGACTTTTAAAAATGAGAGGGCGTAAAATTCGACAAAAAAATTTGGCGACGAAATCGAGCACATGCCTTCATAAAAGGGCTCTCCTGGCCAAATGGTTTAACTTTGGCAGGTCCCTCGTGCTTTATCATGAAAGTAGACTTCGTGGGGCAGATTCTGGAAGTGATTGCGATCGCAAAGCTCTATTAGTTGCTTTGGAATCGGCTTTTGAAAAAAATTCTGTGAAAATCGCAAAAATTTTGGGTATCGAAATCGGGCAAAAGTCTGCATAAAAGGGCTCTCCTGGCCAAATGGTTTAACTTTGGCAGGTCCCTGCTGTTCTGTTATGAAACTAGAATATCTTTTGCACATTCTGGAAGTGATTGCGATCGCAAAGCTCTATTAGTTGCTGTGGAATCGAATTTTAAAAATGAGAGGGCGTAAAATTCGACAAAAAAATTTGGCGACGAAATCGAGCACATGCCTTCATAAAAGGGCTCTCCTGGCCAAATGGTTTAACTTTGGCAGGTCCCTCGTGCTTTATCATGAAAGTAGACTTCGTGGGGCAGATTCTGGAAGTGATTGCGATCGCAAAGCTCTATTAGTTGCTTTGGAATCGGCTTTTGAAAAAAATTCTGTGAAAATCGCAAAAATTTTGGGTATCGAAATCGGGCAAAAGTCTGCATAAAAGGGCTCTCCTGGCCAAATGGTTTAACTTTGGCAGGTCCCTGCTGTTCTGTTATGAAACTAGAATATCTTTTGCACATTCTGGAAGTGATTGCGATCGCAAAGCTCTATTAGTTGCTGTGGAATCGACTTTTAAAAATGAGAGGGCGTAAAATTCGACAAAAAAATTTGGCGACGAAATCGAGCACATGCCTTCATAAAAGGGCTCTCCTGGCCAAATGGTTTAACTTTGGCAGGTCCCTCGTGCTTTATCATGAAAGTAGACTTCGTGGGGCAGATTCTGGAAGTGATTCCGATCGCAAAGCTCTATTAGTTGCTTTGGAATCGGCTTTTAAAAATGAGAGGGCGTAAAATTCGACAAAAAAATTTGGCGACGAAATCGAGCACATGCCTTCATAAAAGGGCTCTCCTGGCCAAATGGTTTAACTTTGGCAGGTCCCTCGTGCTTTATCATGAAAGTAGACTTCGTGGGGCAGATTCTGGAAGTGATTGCGATCGCAAAGCTCTATTAGTTGCTTTGGAATCGGCTTTTGAAAAAAATTCTGTGAAAATCGCAAAAATTTTGAGTATCGAAATCGGGCAAAAGTCTGCATAAAAGGGCTCTCCTGGCCAAATGGTTTAACTTTGGCAGGTCCCTGCTGTTCTGTTATGAAACTAGAATATCTTTTGCACATTCTGGAAGTGATTGCGATCGCAAAGCTCTATTGGTTGCTGTGGAATCGACTTTTAAAAATGAGAGGGCGTAAAATTCGACAAAAAATTTGGCGACGAAATCGAGCACATGCCTTCATAAAAGGGCTCTCCTGGCCAAATGGTTTAACTTTGGCAGGTCCCTCGTGCTTTATCATGAAAGTAGACTTCGTGGGGCAGATTCTGGAAGTGATTGCGATCGCAAAGCTCTATTAGTTGCTTTGGAATCGGCTTTTGAAAAAAATTCTGTGAAAATCGCAAAAATTTTGGGTATCGAAATCGGGCAAAAGTCTGCATAAAAGGGCTCTCCTGGCCAAATGGTTTAACTTTGGCAGGTCCCTGCTGTTCTGTTATGAAACTAGAATATCTTTTGCACATTCTGGAAGTGATTGCGATCGCAAAGCTCTATTAGTTGCTGTGGAATCGACTTTTAAAAATGAGAGGGCGTAAAATTCGACAAAAAAATTTGGCGACGAAATCGAGCACATGCCTTCATAAAAGGGCTCTCCTGGCCAAATGGTTTAACTTTGGCAGGTCCCTCGTGCTTTATCATGAAAGTAGACTTCGTGGGGCAGATTCTGGAAGTGATTGCGATCGCAAAGCTCTATTAGTTGCTTTGGAATCGGCTTTTGAAAAAAATTCTGTGAAAATCGCAAAAATTTTGGGTATCGAAATCGGGCAAAAGTCTGCATAAAAGGGCTCTCCTGGCCAAATGGTTTAACTTTGGCAGGTCCCTGCTGTTCTGTTATGAAACTAGAATATCTTTTGCACATTCTGGAAGTGATTGCGATCGCAAAGCTCTATTAGTTGCTGTGGAATCGACTTTTAAAAATGAGAGGGCGTAAAATTCGACAAAAAAATTTGGCGACGAAATCGAGCACATGCCTTCATAAAAGGGCTCTCCTGGCCAAATGGTTTAACTTTGGCAGGTCCCTCGTGCTTTATCATGAAAGTAGACTTCGTGGGGCAGATTCTGGAAGTGATTGCGATCGCAAAGCTCTATTAGTTGCTTTGGAATCGGCTTTTGAAAAAAATTCTGTGAAAATCGCAAAAATTTTGGGTATCGAAATCGGGCAAAAGTCTGCATAAAAGGGCTCTCCTGGCCAAATGGTTTAACTTTGGCAGGTCCCTGCTGTTCTGTTATGAAACTAGAATATCTTTTGCACATTCTGGAAGTGATTGCGATCGCAAAGCTCTATTAGTTGCTGTGGAATCGACTTTTAAAAATGAGAGGGCGTAAAATTCGACAAAAAAATTTGGCGACGAAATCGAGCACATGCCTTCATAAAAGGGCTCTCCTGGCCAAATGGTTTAACTTTGGCAGGTCCCTCGTGCTTTATCATGAAAGTAGACTTCGTGGGGCAGATTCTGGAAGTGATTGCGATCGCAAAGCTCTATTAGTTGCTTTGGAATCGGCTTTTGAAAAAAATTCTGTGAAAATCGCAAAAATTTTGGGTATCGAAATCGGGCAAAAGTCTGCATAAAAGGGCTCTCCTGGCCAAATGGTTTAACTTTGGCAGGTCCCTGCTGTTCTGTTATGAAACTAGAATATCTTTTGCACATTCTGGAAGTGATTGCGATCGCAAAGCTCTATTAGTTGCTGTGGAATCGACTTTTAAAAATGAGAGGGCGTAAAATTCGACAAAAAAATTTGGCGACGAAATCGAGCACATGCCTTCATAAAAGGGCTCTCCTGGCCAAATGGTTTAACTTTGGCAGGTCCCTCGTGCTTTATCATGAAAGTAGACTTCGTGGGGCAGATTCTGGAAGTGATTGCGATCGCAAAGCTCTATTAGTTGCTTTGGAATCGGCTTTTGAAAAAAATTCTGTGAAAATCGCAAAAATTTTGGGTATCGAAATCGGGCAAAAGTCTGCATAAAAGGGCTCTCCTGGCCAAATGGTTTAACTTTGGCAGGTCCCTGCTGTTCTGTTATGAAACTAGAATATCTTTTGCACATTCTGGAAGTGATTGCGATCGCAAAGCTCTATTAGTTGCTGTGGAATCGACTTTTAAAAATGAGAGGGCGTAAAATTCGACAAAAAAATTTGGCGACGAAATCGAGCACATGCCTTCATAAAAGGGCTCTCCTGGCCAAATGGTTTAACTTTGGCAGGTCCCTCGTGCTTTATCATGAAAGTAGACTTCGTGGGGCAGATTCTGGAAGTGATTGCGATCGCAAAGCTCTATTAGTTGCTTTGGAATCGGCTTTTGAAAAAAATTCTGTGAAAATCGCAAAAATTTTGGGTATCGAAATCGGGCAAAAGTCTGCATAAAAGGGCTCTCCTGGCCAAATGGTTTAACTTTGGCAGGTCCCTGCTGTTCTGTTATGAAACTAGAATATCTTTTGCACATTCTGGAAGTGATTGCGATCGCAAAGCTCTATTAGTTGCTGTGGAATCGACTTTTAAAAATGAGAGGGCGTAAAATTCGACAAAAAAATTTGGCGACGAAATCGAGCACATGCCTTCATAAAAGGGCTCTCCTGGCCAAATGGTTTAACTTTGGCAGGTCCCTCGTGCTTTATCATGAAAGTAGACTTCGTGGGGCAGATTCTGGAAGTGATTGCGATCGCAAAGCTCTATTAGTTGCTTTGGAATCGGCTTTTGAAAAAAATTCTGTGAAAATCGCAAAAATTTTGGGTATCGAAATCGGGCAAAAGTCTGCATAAAAGGGCTCTCCTGGCCAAATGGTTTAACTTTGGCAGGTCCCTGCTGTTCTGTTATGAAACTAGAATATCTTTTGCACATTCTGGAAGTGATTGCGATCGCAAAGCTCTATTAGTTGCTGTGGAATCGACTTTTAAAAATGAGAGGGCGTAAAATTCGACAAAAAAATTTGGCGACGAAATCGAGCACATGCCTTCATAAAAGGGCTCTCCTGGCCAAATGGTTTAACTTTGGCAGGTCCCTCGTGCTTTATCATGAAAGTAGACTTCGTGGGGCAGATTCTGGAAGTGATTGCGATCGCAAAGCTCTATTAGTTGCTTTGGAATCGGCTTTTGAAAAAAATTCTGTGAAAATCGCAAAAATTTTGGGTATCGAAATCGGGCAAAAGTCTGCATAAAAGGGCTCTCCTGGCCAAATGGTTTAACTTTGGCAGGTCCCTGCTGTTCTGTTATGAAACTAGAATATCTTTTGCACATTCTGGAAGTGATTGCGATCGCAAAGCTCTATTAGTTGCTGTGGAATCGACTTTTAAAAATGAGAGGGCGTAAAATTCGACAAAAAAATTTGGCGACGAAATCGAGCACATGCCTTCATAAAAGGGCTCTCCTGGCCAAATGGTTTAACTTTGGCAGGTCCCTCGTGCTTTATCATGAAAGTAGACTTCGTGGGGCAGATTCTGGAAGTGATTGCGATCGCAAAGCTCTATTAGTTGCTTTGGAATCGGCTTTTGAAAAAAATTCTGTGAAAATCGCAAAAATTTTGGGTATCGAAATCGGGCAAAAGTCTGCATAAAAGGGCTCTCCTGGCCAAATGGTTTAACTTTGGCAGGTCCCTGCTGTTCTGTTATGAAACTAGAATATCTTTTGCACATTCTGGAAGTGATTGCGATCGCAAAGCTCTATTAGTTGCTGTGGAATCGACTTTTAAAAATGAGAGGGCGTAAAATTCGACAAAAAAATTTGGCGACGAAATCGAGCACATGCCTTCATAAAAGGGCTCTCCTGGCCAAATGGTTTAACTTTGGCAGGTCCCTCGTGCTTTATCATGAAAGTAGACTTCGTGGGGCAGATTCTGGAAGTGATTGCGATCGCAAAGCTCTATTAGTTGCTTTGGAATCGGCTTTTGAAAAAAATTCTGTGAAAATCGCAAAAATTTTGGGTATCGAAATCGGGCAAAAGTCTGCATAAAAGGGCTCTCCTGGCCAAATGGTTTAACTTTGGCAGGTCCCTGCTGTTCTGTTATGAAACTAGAATATCTTTTGCACATTCTGGAAGTGATTGCGATCGCAAAGCTCTATTAGTTGCTGTGGAATCGACTTTTAAAAATGAGAGGGCGTAAAATTCGACAAAAAAATTTGGCGACGAAATCGAGCACATGCCTTCATAAAAGGGCTCTCCTGGCCAAATGGTTTAACTTTGGCAGGTCCCTCGTGCTTTATCATGAAAGTAGACTTCGTGGGGCAGATTCTGGAAGTGATTGCGATCGCAAAGCTCTATTAGTTGCTTTGGAATCGGCTTTTGAAAAAAATTCTGTGAAAATCGCAAAAATTTTGGGTATCGAAATCGGGCAAAAGTCTGCATAAAAGGGCTCTCCTGGCCAAATGGTTTAACTTTGGCAGGTCCCTGCTGTTCTGTTATGAAACTAGAATATCTTTTGCACATTCTGGAAGTGATTGCGATCGCAAAGCTCTATTAGTTGCTGTGGAATCGACTTTTAAAAATGAGAGGGCGTAAAATTCGACAAAAAAATTTGGCGACGAAATCGAGCACATGCCTTCATAAAAGGGCTCTCCTGGCCAAATGGTTTAACTTTGGCAGGTCCCTCGTGCTTTATCATGAAAGTAGACTTCGTGGGGCAGATTCTGGAAGTGATTGCGATCGCAAAGCTCTATTAGTTGCTTTGGAATCGGCTTTTGAAAAAAATTCTGTGAAAATCGCAAAAATTTTGGGTATCGAAATCGGGCAAAAGTCTGCATAAAAGGGCTCTCCTGGCCAAATGGTTTAACTTTGGCAGGTCCCTGCTGTTCTGTTATGAAACTAGAATATCTTTTGCACATTCTGGAAGTGATTGCGATCGCAAAGCTCTATTAGTTGCTGTGGAATCGACTTTTAAAAATGAGAGGGCGTAAAATTCGACAAAAAAATTTGGCGACGAAATCGAGCACATGCCTTCATAAAAGGGCTCTCCTGGCCAAATGGTTTAACTTTGGCAGGTCCCTCGTGCTTTATCATGAAAGTAGACTTCGTGGGGCAGATTCTGGAAGTGATTGCGATCGCAAAGCTCTATTAGTTGCTTTGGAATCGGCTTTTGAAAAAAATTCTGTGAAAATCGCAAAAATTTTGGGTATCGAAATCGGGCAAAAGTCTGCATAAAAGGGCTCTCCTGGCCAAATGGTTTAACTTTGGCAGGTCCCTGCTGTTCTGTTATGAAACTAGAATATCTTTTGCACATTCTGGAAGTGATTGCGATCGCAAAGCTCTATTAGTTGCTGTGGAATCGACTTTTAAAAATGAGAGGGCGTAAAATTCGACAAAAAAATTTGGCGACGAAATCGAGCACATGCCTTCATAAAAGGGCTCTCCTGGCCAAATGGTTTAACTTTGGCAGGTCCCTCGTGCTTTATCATGAAAGTAGACTTCGTGGGGCAGATTCTGGAAGTGATTGCGATCGCAAAGCTCTATTAGTTGCTTTGGAATCGGCTTTTGAAAAAAATTCTGTGAAAATCGCAAAAATTTTGGGTATCGAAATCGGGCAAAAGTCTGCATAAAAGGGCTCTCCTGGCCAAATGGTTTAACTTTGGCAGGTCCCTGCTGTTCTGTTATGAAACTAGAATATCTTTTGCACATTCTGGAAGTGATTGCGATCGCAAAGCTCTATTAGTTGCTGTGGAATCGACTTTTAAAAATGAGAGGGCGTAAAATTCGACAAAAAAATTTGGCGACGAAATCGAGCACATGCCTTCATAAAAGGGCTCTCCTGGCCAAATGGTTTAACTTTGGCAGGTCCCTCGTGCTTTATCATGAAAGTAGACTTCGTGGGGCAGATTCTGGAAGTGATTGCGATCGCAAAGCTCTATTAGTTGCTTTGGAATCGGCTTTTGAAAAAAATTCTGTGAAAATCGCAAAAATTTTGGGTATCGAAATCGGGCAAAAGTCTGCATAAAAGGGCTCTCCTGGCCAAATGGTTTAACTTTGGCAGGTCCCTGCTGTTCTGTTATGAAACTAGAATATCTTTTGCACATTCTGGAAGTGATTGCGATCGCAAAGCTCTATTAGTTGCTGTGGAATCGACTTTTAAAAATGAGAGGGCGTAAAATTCGACAAAAAAATTTGGCGACGAAATCGAGCACATGCCTTCATAAAAGGGCTCTCCTGGCCAAATGGTTTAACTTTGGCAGGTCCCTCGTGCTTTATCATGAAAGTAGACTTCGTGGGGCAGATTCTGGAAGTGATTGCGATCGCAAAGCTCTATTAGTTGCTTTGGAATCGGCTTTTGAAAAAAATTCTGTGAAAATCGCAAAAATTTTGGGTATCGAAATCGGGCAAAAGTCTGCATAAAAGGGCTCTCCTGGCCAAATGGTTTAACTTTGGCAGGTCCCTGCTGTTCTGTTATGAAACTAGAATATCTTTTGCACATTCTGGAAGTGATTGCGATCGCAAAGCTCTATTAGTTGCTGTGGAATCGACTTTTAAAAATGAGAGGGCGTAAAATTCGACAAAAAAATTTGGCGACGAAATCGAGCACATGCCTTCATAAAAGGGCTCTCCTGGCCAAATGGTTTAACTTTGGCAGGTCCCTCGTGCTTTATCATGAAAGTAGACTTCGTGGGGCAGATTCTGGAAGTGATTGCGATCGCAAAGCTCTATTAGTTGCTTTGGAATCGGCTTTTGAAAAAAATTCTGTGAAAATCGCAAAAATTTTGGGTATCGAAATCGGGCAAAAGTCTGCATAAAAGGGCTCTCCTGGCCAAATGGTTTAACTTTGGCAGGTCCCTGCTGTTCTGTTATGAAACTAGAATATCTTTTGCACATTCTGGAAGTGATTGCGATCGCAAAGCTCTATTAGTTGCTGTGGAATCGACTTTTAAAAATGAGAGGGCGTAAAATTCGACAAAAAAATTTGGCGACGAAATCGAGCACATGCCTTCATAAAAGGGCTCTCCTGGCCAAATGGTTTAACTTTGGCAGGTCCCTCGTGCTTTATCATGAAAGTAGACTTCGTGGGGCAGATTCTGGAAGTGATTGCGATCGCAAAGCTCTATTAGTTGCTTTGGAATCGGCTTTTGAAAAAAATTCTGTGAAAATCGCAAAAATTTTGGGTATCGAAATCGGGCAAAAGTCTGCATAAAAGGGCTCTCCTGGCCAAATGGTTTAACTTTGGCAGGTCCCTGCTGTTCTGTTATGAAACTAGAATATCTTTTGCACATTCTGGAAGTGATTGCGATCGCAAAGCTCTATTAGTTGCTGTGGAATCGACTTTTAAAAATGAGAGGGCGTAAAATTCGACAAAAAAATTTGGCGACGAAATCGAGCACATGCCTTCATAAAAGGGCTCTCCTGGCCAAATGGTTTAACTTTGGCAGGTCCCTCGTGCTTTATCATGAAAGTAGACTTCGTGGGGCAGATTCTGGAAGTGATTGCGATCGCAAAGCTCTATTAGTTGCTTTGGAATCGGCTTTTGAAAAAAATTCTGTGAAAATCGCAAAAATTTTGGGTATCGAAATCGGGCAAAAGTCTGCATAAAAGGGCTCTCCTGGCCAAATGGTTTAACTTTGGCAGGTCCCTGCTGTTCTGTTATGAAACTAGAATATCTTTTGCACATTCTGGAAGTGATTGCGATCGCAAAGCTCTATTAGTTGCTGTGGAATCGACTTTTAAAAATGAGAGGGCGTAAAATTCGACAAAAAAATTTGGCGACGAAATCGAGCACATGCCTTCATAAAAGGGCTCTCCTGGCCAAATGGTTTAACTTTGGCAGGTCCCTCGTGCTTTATCATGAAAGTAGACTTCGTGGGGCAGATTCTGGAAGTGATTGCGATCGCAAAGCTCTATTAGTTGCTTTGGAATCGGCTTTTGAAAAAAATTCTGTGAAAATCGCAAAAATTTTGGGTATCGAAATCGGGCAAAAGTCTGCATAAAAGGGCTCTCCTGGCCAAATGGTTTAACTTTGGCAGGTCCCTGCTGTTCTGTTATGAAACTAGAATATCTTTTGCACATTCTGGAAGTGATTGCGATCGCAAAGCTCTATTAGTTGCTGTGGAATCGACTTTTAAAAATGAGAGGGCGTAAAATTCGACAAAAAAATTTGGCGACGAAATCGAGCACATGCCTTCATAAAAGGGCTCTCCTGGCCAAATGGTTTAACTTTGGCAGGTCCCTCGTGCTTTATCATGAAAGTAGACTTCGTGGGGCAGATTCTGGAAGTGATTGCGATCGCAAAGCTCTATTAGTTGCTTTGGAATCGGCTTTTGAAAAAAATTCTGTGAAAATCGCAAAAATTTTGGGTATCGAAATCGGGCAAAAGTCTGCATAAAAGGGCTCTCCTGGCCAAATGGTTTAACTTTGGCAGGTCCCTGCTGTTCTGTTATGAAACTAGAATATCTTTTGCACATTCTGGAAGTGATTGCGATCGCAAAGCTCTATTAGTTGCTGTGGAATCGACTTTTAAAAATGAGAGGGCGTAAAATTCGACAAAAAAATTTGGCGACGAAATCGAGCACATGCCTTCATAAAAGGGCTCTCCTGGCCAAATGGTTTAACTTTGGCAGGTCCCTCGTGCTTTATCATGAAAGTAGACTTCGTGGGGCAGATTCTGGAAGTGATTGCGATCGCAAAGCTCTATTAGTTGCTTTGGAATCGGCTTTTGAAAAAAATTCTGTGAAAATCGCAAAAATTTTGGGTATCGAAATCGGGCAAAAGTCTGCATAAAAGGGCTCTCCTGGCCAAATGGTTTAACTTTGGCAGGTCCCTGCTGTTCTGTTATGAAACTAGAATATCTTTTGCACATTCTGGAAGTGATTGCGATCGCAAAGCTCTATTAGTTGCTGTGGAATCGACTTTTAAAAATGAGAGGGCGTAAAATTCGACAAAAAAATTTGGCGACGAAATCGAGCACATGCCTTCATAAAAGGGCTCTCCTGGCCAAATGGTTTAACTTTGGCAGGTCCCTCGTGCTTTATCATGAAAGTAGACTTCGTGGGGCAGATTCTGGAAGTGATTGCGATCGCAAAGCTCTATTAGTTGCTTTGGAATCGGCTTTTGAAAAAAATTCTGTGAAAATCGCAAAAATTTTGGGTATCGAAATCGGGCAAAAGTCTGCATAAAAGGGCTCTCCTGGCCAAATGGTTTAACTTTGGCAGGTCCCTGCTGTTCTGTTATGAAACTAGAATATCTTTTGCACATTCTGGAAGTGATTGCGATCGCAAAGCTCTATTAGTTGCTGTGGAATCGACTTTTAAAAATGAGAGGGCGTAAAATTCGACAAAAAAATTTGGCGACGAAATCGAGCACATGCCTTCATAAAAGGGCTCTCCTGGCCAAATGGTTTAACTTTGGCAGGTCCCTCGTGCTTTATCATGAAAGTAGACTTCGTGGGGCAGATTCTGGAAGTGATTGCGATCGCAAAGCTCTATTAGTTGCTTTGGAATCGGCTTTTGAAAAAAATTCTGTGAAAATCGCAAAAATTTTGGGTATCGAAATCGGGCAAAAGTCTGCATAAAAGGGCTCTCCTGGCCAAATGGTTTAACTTTGGCAGGTCCCTGCTGTTCTGTTATGAAACTAGAATATCTTTTGCACATTCTGGAAGTGATTGCGATCGCAAAGCTCTATTAGTTGCTGTGGAATCGACTTTTAAAAATGAGAGGGCGTAAAATTCGACAAAAAAATTTGGCGACGAAATCGACATGCCTTCATAAAAGGGGCTCTCCTGGCCAAATGGTTTAACTTTGGCAGGTCCCTCGTGCTTTATCATGAAAGTAGACTTCGTGGGGCAGATTCTGGAAGTGATTGCGATCGCAAAGCTCTATTAGTTGCTTTGGAATCGGCTTTTGAAAAAAATTCTGTGAAAATCGCAAAAATTTTGGGTATCGAAATCGGGGAAAAGTCTGCATAAAAGGGCTCTCCTGGCCAAATGGTTTAACTTTGGCAGGTCCCTGCTGTTCTGTTATGAAACTAGAATATCTTTTGCACATTCTGGAAGTGATTGCGATCGCAAAGCTCTATTAGTTGCTGTGGAATCGACTTTTAAAAATGAGAGGGCGTAAAATTCGACAAAAAAATTTGGCGAAATCAGTAGTGAGTAACATGCCTTCATAAAAGGGCTCTCCTGGCCAAATGGTTTAACTTTGGCAGGTCCCTCGTGCTTTATCATGAAAGTAGACTTCGTGGGGCAGATTCTGGAAGTGATTGCGATCGCAAAGCTCTATTAGTTGCTTTGGAATCGGCTTTTGAAAAAAATTCTGTGAAAATCGCAAAAATTTTGGGTATCGAAATCGGGAAAAGTCTGCATAAAAGGGCTCTCCTGGCCAAATGGTTTAACTTTGGCAGGTCCCTGCTGTTCTGTTATGAAACTAGAATATCTTTTGCACATTCTGGAAGTGATTGCGATCGCAAAGCTCTATTAGTTGCTGTGGAATCGACTTTTAAAAATGAGAGGGCGTAAAATTCGACAAAAAAATTTGGCGACGAAATGGAGCACATGCCTTCATAAAAGGGCTCTCCTGGCCAAATGGTTTAACTTTGGCAGGTCCCTCGTGCTTTATCATGAAAGTAGACTTCGTGGGGCAGATTCTGGAAGTGATTGCGATCGCAAAGCTCTATTAGTTGCTTTGGAATCGGCTTTTGAAAAAAATTCTGTGAAAATCGCAAAAATTTTGGGTATCGAAATCGGGCAAAAGTCTGCATAAAAGGGCTCTCCTGGCCAAATGGTTTAACTTTGGCAGGTCCCTGCTGTTCTGTTATGAAACTAGAATATCTTTTGCACATTCTGGAAGTGATTGCGATCGCAAAGCTCTATTAGTTGCTGTGGAATCGACTTTTAAAAATGAGAGGGCGTAAAATTCGACAAAAAAATTTGGCGACGAAATCGAGCACATGCCTTCATAAAAGGGCTCTCCTGGCCAAATGGTTTAACTTTGGCAGGTCCCTCGTGCTTTATCATGAAAGTAGACTTCGTGGGGCAGATTCTGGAAGTGATTGCGATCGCAAAGCTCTATTAGTTGCTTTGGAATCGGCTTTTGAAAAAAATTCTGTGAAAATCGCAAAAATTTTGGGTATCGAAATCGGGCAAAAGTCTGCATAAAAGGGCTCTCCTGGCCAAATGGTTTAACTTTGGCAGGTCCCTGCTGTTCTGTTATGAAACTAGAATATCTTTTGCACATTCTGGAAGTGATTGCGATCGCAAAGCTCTATTAGTTGCTGTGGAATCGACTTTTAAAAATGAGAGGGCGTAAAATTCGACAAAAAAATTTGGCGACGAAATCGAGCACATGCATAAAAGGGCTCTCCTGGCCAAATGGTTTAACTTTGGCAGGTCCCTCGTGCTTTATCATGAAAGTAGACTTCGTGGGGCAGATTCTGGAAGTGATTGCGATCGCAAAGCTCTATTAGTTGCTTTGGAATCGGCTTTTGAAAAAAATTCTGTGAAAATCGCAAAAATTTTGGGTATCGAAATCGGGCAAAAGTCTGCATAAAAGGGCTCTCCTGGCCAAATGGTTTAACTTTGGCAGGTCCCTGCTGTTTCTGTTATGAAACTAGAATATCTTTTGCACATTCTGGAAGTGATTGCGATCGCAAAGCTCTATTAGTTGCTGTGGAATCGACTTTTAAAAATGAGAGGGCGTAAAATTCGACAAAAGAATTTGGCGACGAAATCGAGCACATGCCTTCATAAAAGGGCTCTCCTGGCCAAATGGTTTAACTTTGGCAGGTCCCTCGTGCTTTATCATGAAAGTAGACTTCGTGGGGCAGATTCTGGAAGTGATTGCGATCGCAAAGCTCTATTAGTTGCTTTGGAATCGGCTTTTGAAAAAAATTCTGTGAAAATCGCAAAAATTTTGGGTATCGAAATCGGGCAAAAGTCTGCATAAAAGGGCTCTCCTGGCCAAATGGTTTAACTTTGGCAGGTCCCTGCTGTTCTGTTATGAAACTAGAATATCTTTTGCACATTCTGGAAGTGATTGCGATCGCAAAGCTCTATTAGTTGCTGTGGAATCGACTTTTAAAAATGAGAGGGCGTAAAATTCGACAAAAAAATTTGGCGACGAAATCGAGCACATGCCTTCATAAAAGGGCTCTCCTGGCCAAATGGTTTAACTTTGGCAGGTCCCTCGTGCTTTATCATGAAAGTAGACTTCGTGGGGCAGATTCTGGAAGTGATTGCGATCGCAAAGCTCTATTAGTTGCTTTGGAATCGGCTTTTGAAAAAAATTCTGTGAAAATCGCAAAAATTTTGGGTATCGAAATCGGGCAAAAGTCTGCATAAAAGGGCTCTCCTGGCCAAATGGTTTAACTTTGGCAGGTCCCCTGCTGTTCTGTTATGAAACTAGAATATCTTTTGCACATTCTGGAAGTGATTGCGATCGCAAAGCTCTATTAAGTTGCTGTGGAATCGACTTTTAAAAATGAGAGGGCGTAAAATTCGACAAAAAAATTTGGCGACGAAATCGAGCACATGCCTTCATAAAAGGGCTCTCCTGGCCAAATGGTTTAACTTTGGCAGGTCCCTCGTGCTTTATCATGAAAGTAGACTTCGTGGGGCAGATTCTGGAAGTGATTGCGATCGCAAAGCTCTATTAGTTGCTTTGGAATCGGCTTTTGAAAAAAATTCTGTGAAAATCGCAAAAATTTTGGGTATCGAAATCGGGCAAAAGTCTGCATAAAAGGGCTCTCCTGGCCAAATGGTTTAACTTTGGCAGGTCCCTGCTGTTCTGTTATGAAACTAGAATATCTTTTGCACATTCTTGGAAGTGATTGCGATCGCAAAGCTCTATTAGTTGCTGTGGAATCGACTTTTAAAAATGAGAGGGCGTAAAATTCGACAAAAAAATTTGGCGACGAAATCGAGCACATGCCTTCATAAAAGGGCTCTCCTGGCCAAATGGTTTAACTTTGGCAGGTCCCTCGTGCTTTATCATGAAAGTAGACTTCGTGGGGCAGATTCTGGAAGTGATTGCGATCGCAAAGCTCTATTAGTTGCTTTGGAATCGGCTTTTGAAAAAAATTCTGTGAAAATCGCAAAAATTTTGGGTATCGAAATCGGGCAAAAGTCTGCATAAAAGGGCTCTCCTGGCAAATGGTTTAACTTTGGCAGGTCCCTGCTGTTCTGTTATGAAACTAGAATATCTTTTGCACATTCTGGAAGTGATTGCGATCGCAAAGCTCTATTAGTTGCTGTGGAATCGACTTTTAAAAATGAGAGGGCGTAAAATTCGACAAAAAAATTTGGCGACGAAATCGAGCACATGCCTTCATAAAAGGGCTCTCCTGGCCAAATGGTTTAACTTTGGCAGGTCCCTCGTGCTTTATCATGAAAGTAGACTTCGTGGGGCAGATTCTGGAAGTGATTGCGATCGCAAAGCTCTATTAGTTGCTTTGGAATCGGCTTTTGAAAAAAATTCTGTGAAAATCGCAAAAATTTTGGGTATCGAAATCGGGCAAAAGTCTGCATAAAAGGGCTCTCCTGGCCAAATGGTTTAACTTTGGCAGGTCCCTGCTGTTCTGTTATGAAACTAGAATATCTTTTGCACATTCTGGAAGTGATTGCGATCGCAAAGCTCTATTAGTTGCTGTGGAATCGACTTTTAAAAATGAGAGGGCGTAAAATTCGACAAAAAAATTTGGCGACGAAATCGAGCACATGCCTTCATAAAAGGGCTCTCCTGGCCAAATGGTTTAACTTTGGCAGGTCCCTCGTGCTTTATCATGAAAGTAGACTTCGTGGGGCAGATTCTGGAAGTGATTGCGATCGCAAAGCTCTATTAGTTGCTTTGGAATCGGCTTTTGAAAAAAATTCTGTGAAAATCGCAAAAATTTTGGGTATCGAAATCGGGCAAAAGTCTGCATAAAAGGGCTCTCCTGGCCAAATGGTTTAACTTTGGCAGGTCCCTGCTGTTCTGTTATGAAACTAGAATATCTTTTGCACATTCTGGAAGTGATTGCGATCGCAAAGCTCTATTAGTTGCTGTGGAATCGACTTTTAAAAATGAGAGGGCGTAAAATTCGACAAAAAAATTTGGCGACGAAATCGAGCACATGCCTTCATAAAAGGGCTCTCCTGGCCAAATGGTTTAACTTTGGCAGGTCCCTCGTGCTTTATCATGAAAGTAGACTTCGTGGGGCAGATTCTGGAAGTGATTGCGATCGCAAAGCTCTATTAGTTGCTTTGGAATCGGCTTTTGAAAAAAATTCTGTGAAAATCGCAAAAATTTTGGGTATCGAAATCGGGCAAAAGTCTGCATAAAAGGGCTCTCCTGGCCAAATGGTTTAACTTTGGCAGGTCCCTGCTGTTCTGTTATGAAACTAGAATATATTTTGCACATTCTGGAAGTGATTGCGATCGCAAAGCTCTATTAGTTGCTGTGGAATCGACTTTTAAAAATGAGAGGGCGTAAAATTCGACAAAAAAATTTGGCGACGAAATCGAGCACATGCCTTCATAAAAGGGCTCTCCTGGCCAAATGGTTTAACTTTGGCAGGTCCCTCGTGCTTTATCATGAAAGTAGACTTCTTGGGGCAGATTCTGGAAGTGATTGCGATCGCAAAGCTCTATTAGTTGCTTTGGAATCGGCTTTTGAAAAAAATTCTGTGAAAATCGCAAAAATTTTGGGTATCGAAATCGGGCAAAAGTCTGCATAAAAGGGCTCTCCTGGCCAAATGGTTTAACTTTGGCAGGTCCCTGCTGTTCTGTTATGAAACTAGAATATCTTTTGCACATTCTGGAAGTGATTGCGATCGCAAAGCTCTATTAGTTGCTGTGGAATCGACTTTTAAAAATGAGAGGGCGTAAAATTCGACAAAAAAATTTGGCGACGAAATCGAGCACATGCCTTCATAAAAGGGCTCTCCTGGCCAAATGGTTTAACTTTGGCAGGTCCCTCGTGCTTTATCATGAAAGTAGACTTCGTGGGGCAGATTCTGGAAGTGATTGCGATCGCAAAGCTCTATTAGTTGCTTTGGAATCGGCTTTTGAAAAAAATTCTGTGAAAATTGCAAAAATTTTGGGTATCGAAATCGGGCAAAAGTCTGCATAAAAGGGCTCTCCTGGCCAAATGGTTTAACTTTGGCAGGTCCCTGCTGTTCTGTTATGAAACTAGAATATCTTTTGCACATTCTGGAAGTGATTGCGATCGCAAAGCTCTATTAGTTGCTGTGGAATCGACTTTTAAAAATGAGAGGGCGTAAAATTCGACAAAAAAATTTGGCGATGAAATCGAGCACATGCCTTCATAAAAGGGCTCTCCTGGCCAAATGGTTTAACTTTGGCAGGTCCCTCGTGCTTTATCATGAAAGTAGACTTCGTGGGGCAGATTCTGGAAGTGATTGCGATCGCAAAGCTCTATTAGTTGCTTTGGAATCGGCTTTTGAAAAAAATTCTGTGAAAATCGCAAAAATTTTGGGTATCGAAATCGGGCAAAAGTCTGCATAAAAGGGCTCTCCTGGCCAAATGGTTTAACTTTGGCAGGTCCCTGCTGTTCTGTTATGAAACTAGAATATCTTTTGCACATTCTGGAAGTGATTGCGATCGCAAAGCTCTATTAGTTGCTGTGGAATCGACTTTTAAAAATGAGAGGGCGTAAAATTCGACAAAAAAATTTGGCGACGAAATCGAGCACATGCCTTCATAAAAGGGCTCTCCTGGCCAAATGGTTTAACTTTGGCAGGTCCCTCGTGCTTTATCATGAAAGTAGACTTCGTGGGGCAGATTCTGGAAGTGATTGCGATCGCAAAGCTCTATTAGTTGCTTTGGAATCGGCTTTTGAAAAAAATTCTGTGAAAATCGCAAAAATTTTGGGTATCGAAATCGGGCAAAAGTCTGCATAAAAGGGCTCTCCTGGCCAAATGGTTTAACTTTGGCAGGTCCCTGCTGTTCTGTTATGAAACTAGAATATCTTTTGCACATTCTGGAAGTGATTGCGATTGCAAAGCTCTATTAGTTGCTGTGGAATCGACTTTTAAAAATGAGAGGGCGTAAAATTCGACAAAAAAATTTGGCGACGAAATCGAGCACATGCCTTCATAAAAGGGCTCTCCTGGCCAAATGGTTTAACTTTGGCAGGTCCCTCGTGCTTTATCATGAAAGTAGACTTCGTGGGGCAGATTCTGGAAGTGATTGCGATCGCAAAGCTCTATTAGTTGCTTTGGAATCGGCTTTTGAAAAAAATTCTGTGAAAATCGCAAAAATTTTGGGTATCGAAATCGGGCAAAAGTCTGCATAAAAGGGCTCTCCTGGCCAAATGGTTTAACATTGGCAGGTCCCTGCTGTTCTGTTATGAAACTAGAATATATTTTGCACATTCTGGAAGTGATTGCGATCGCAAAGCTCTATTAGTTGCTGTGGAATCGACTTTTAAAAATGAGAGGGCGTAAAATTCGACAAAAAAATTTGGCGACGAAATCGAGCACATGCCTTCATAAAAGGGCTCTCCTGGCCAAATGGTTTAACTTTGGCAGGTCCCTCGTGCTTTATCATGAAAGTAGACTTCGTGGGGCAGATTCTGGAAGTGATTGCGATCGCAAAGCTCTATTAGTTGCTTTGGAATCGGCTTTTGAAAAAAATTCTGTGAAAATCGCAAAAATTTTGGGTATCGAAATCGGGCAAAAGTCTGCATAAAAGGGCTCTCCTGGCCAAATGGTTTAACTTTGGCAGGTCCCTGCTGTTCTGTTATGAAACTAGAATATATTTTGCACATTCTGGAAGTGATTGCGATCGCAAAGCTCTATTAGTTGCTGTGGAATCGACTTTTAAAAATGAGAGGGCGTAAAATTCGACAAAAAAATTTGGCGACGAAATCGAGCACATGCCTTCATAAAAGGGCTCTCCTGGCCAAATGGTTTAACTTTGGCAGGTCCCTCGTGCTTTATCATGAAAGTAGACTTCGTGGGGGAGATTCTGGAAGTGATTGCGACCGCAAAGCTCTATTAGTTGCTTTGGAATCGGCTTTTGAAAAAAATTCTGTGAAAATCGCAAAAATTTTGGGTATCGAAATCGGGCAAAAGTCTGCATAAAAGGGCTCTCCTGGCCAAATGGTTTAACTTTGGCAGGTCCCTGCTGTTCTGTTATGAAACTAGAATATCTTTTGCACATTCTGGAAGTGATTGCGATCGCAAAGCTCTATTAGTTGCTGTGGAATCGACTTTTAAAAATGAGAGGGCGTAAAATTCGACAAAAAAATTTGGCGACGAAATCGAGCACATGCCTTCATAAAAGGGCTCTCCTGGCCAAATGGTTTAACTTTGGCAGGTCCCTCGTGCTTTATCATGAAAGTAGACTTCGTGGGGCAGATTCTGGAAGTGATTGCGATCGCAAAGCTCTATTAGTTGCTTTGGAATCGGCTTTTGAAAAAAATTCTGTGAAAATCGCAAAAATTTTGGGTATCGAAATCGGGCAAAAGTCTGCATAAAAGGGCTCTCCTGGCCAAATGGTTTAACTTTGGCAGGTCCCTGCTGTTCTGTTATGAAACTAGAATATCTTTTGCACATTCTGGAAGTGATTGCGATTGCAAAGCTCTATTAGTTGCTGTGGAATCGACTTTTAAAAATGAGAGGGCGTAAAATTCGACAAAAAAATTTGGCGACGAAATCGAGCACATGCCTTCATAAAAGGGCTCTCCTGGCCAAATGGTTTAACTTTGGCAGGTCCCTCGTGCTTTATCATGAAAGTAGACTTCGTGGGGCAGATTCTGGAAGTGATTGCGATCGCAAAGCTCTATTAGTTGCTTTGGAATCGGCTTTTGAAAAAAATTCTGTGAAAATCGCAAAAATTTTGGGTATCGAAATCGGGCAAAAGTCTGCATAAAAGGGCTCTCCTGGCCAAATGGTTTAACTTTGGCAGGTCCCTGCTGTTCTGTTATGAAACTAGAATATATTTTGCACATTCTGGAAGTGATTGCGATCGCAAAGCTCTATTAGTTGCTGTGGAATCGACTTTTAAAAATGAGAGGGCGTAAAATTCGACAAAAAAATTTGGCGACGAAATCGAGCACATGCCTTCATAAAAGGGCTCTCCTGGCCAAATGGTTTAACTTTGGCAGGTCCCTCGTGCTTTATCATGAAAGTAGACTTCGTGGGGCAGATTCTGGAAGTGATTGCGATCGCAAAGCTCTATTAGTTGCTTTGGAATCGGCTTTTGAAAAAAATTCTGTGAAAATCGCAAAAATTTTGGGTATCGAAATCGGGCAAAAGTCTGCATAAAAGGGCTCTCCTGGCCAAATTGTTTAACTTTGGCAGGTCCCTGCTGTTCTGTTATGAAACTAGAATATCTTTTGCACATTCTGGAAGTGATTGCGATCGCAAAGCTCTATTAGTTGCTGTGGAATCGACTTTTAAAAATGAGAGGGCGTAAAATTCGACAAAAAAATTTGGCGACGAAATCGAGCACATGCCTTCATAAAAGGGCTCTCCTGGCCAAATGGTTTAACTTTGGCAGGTCCCTCGTGCTTTATCATGAAAGTAGACTTCGTGGGGCAGATTCTGGAAGTGATTGCGATCGCAAAGCTCTATTAGTTGCTTTGGAATCGGCTTTTGAAAAAAATTCTGTGAAAATCGCAAAAATTTTGGGTATCGAAATCGGGCAAAAGTCTGCATAAAAGGGCTCTCCTGGCCAAATGGTTTAACTTTGGCAGGTCCCTGCTGTTCTGTTATGAAACTAGAATATCTTTTGCACATTCTGGAAGTGATTGCGATCGCAAAGCTCTATTAGTTGCTGTGGAATCGACTTTTAAAAATGAGAGGGCGTAAAATTCGACAAAAAAATTTGGCGACGAAATCGAGCACATGCCTTCATAAAAGGGCTCTCCTGGCCAAATGGTTTAACTTTGGCAGGTCCCTCGTGCTTTATCATGAAAGTAGACTTCGTGGGGCAGATTCTGGAAGTGATTGCGATCGCAAAGCTCTATTAGTTGCTTTGGAATCGGCTTTTGAAAAAAATTCTATGAAAATCGCAAAAATTTTGGGTATCGAAATCGGGCAAAAGTCTGCATAAAAGGGCTCTCCTGGCCAAATGGTTTAACTTTGGCAGGTCCCTGCTGTTCTGTTATGAAACTAGAATATCTTTTGCACATTCTGGAAGTGATTGCGATCGCAAAGTTCTATTAGTTGCTGTGGAATCGACTTTTAAAAATGAGAGGGCGTAAAATTCGACAAAAAAATTTGGCGACGAAATCGAGCACATGCCTTCATAAAAGGGCTCTCCTGGCCAAATGGTTTAACTTTGGCAGGTCCCTCGTGCTTTATCATGAAAGTAGACTTCGTGGGGCAGATTCTGGAAGTGATTGCGATCGCAAAGCTCTATTAGTTGCTTTGGAATCGGCTTTTGAAAAAAATTCTGTGAAAATCGCAAAAATTTTGGGTATCGAAATCGGGCAAAAGTCTGCATAAAAGGGCTCTCCTGGCCAAATGGTTTAACTTTGGCAGGTCCCTGCTGTTCTGTTATGAAACTAGAATATCTTTTGCACATTCTGGAAGTGATTGCGATCGCAAAGCTCTATTAGTTGCTGTGGAATCGACTTTTAAAAATGAGAGGGCGTAAAATTCGACAAAAAAATTTGGCGACGAAATCGAGCACATGCCTTCATAAAAGGGCTCTCCTGGCCAAATGGTTTAACTTTGGCAGGTCCCTCGTGCTTTATCATGAAAGTAGACTTCGTGGGGCAGATTCTGGAAGTGATTGCGATCGCAAAGCTCTATTAGTTGCTTTGGAATCGGCTTTTGAAAAAAATTCTGTGAAAATCGCAAAAATTTTGGGTATCGAAATCGGGCAAAAGTCTGCATAAAAGGGCTCTCCTGGCCAAATGGTTTAACTTTGGCAGGTCCCTGCTGTTCTGTTATAAAACTAGAATATCTTTTGCACATTCTGGAAGTGATTGCGATCGCAAAGCTCTATTAGTTGCTGTGGAATCGACTTTTAAAAATGAGAGGGCGTAAAATTCGACAAAAAAATTTGGCGACGAAATCGAGCACATGCCTTCATAAAAGGGCTCTCCTGGCCAAATGGTTTAACTTTGGCAGGTCCCTCGTGCTTTATCATGAAAGTAGACTTCGTGGGGCAGATTCTGGAAGTGATTGCGATCGCAAAGCTCTATTAGTTGCTTTGGAATCGGCTTTTGAAAAAAATTCTGTGAAAATCGCAAAAATTTTGGGTATCGAAATCGGGCAAAAGTCTGCATAAAAGGGCTCTCCTGGCCAAATGGTTTAACTTTGGCAGGTCCCTGCTGTTCTGTTATGAAACTAGAATATCTTTTGCACAATCCGGAAGTGATTGCGATCGCAAAGCTCTATTAGTTGCTGTGGAATCGACTTTTAAAAATGAGAGGGCGTAAAATTCGACAAAAAAATTTGGCGACGAAATCGAGCACATGCCTTCATAAAAGGGCTCTCCTGGCCAAATGGTTTAACTTTGGCAGGTCCCTCGTGCTTTATCATGAAAGTAGACTTCGTGGGGCAGATTCTGGAAGTGATTGCGATCGCAAAGCTCTATTAGTTGCTTTGGAATCGGCTTTTGAAAAAAATTCTGTGAAAATCGCAAAAATTTTGGGTATCGAAATCGGGCAAAAGTCTGCATAAAATGGCTCTCCTGGCCAAATGGTTTAACTTTGGCAGGTCCCTGCTGTTCTGTTATGAAACTAGAATGTCTTTTGCACATTCTGGAAGTGATTGCGATCGCAAAGCTCTATTAGTTGCTGTGGAATCGACTTTTAAAAATGAGAGGGCGTAAAATTCGACAAAAAAATTTGGCGACGAAATCGAGCACATGCCTTCATAAAAGGGTTCTCCTGGCCAAATGGTTTAACTTTGGCAGGTCCCTCGTGCTTTATCATGAAAGTAGACTTCGTGGGGCAGATTCTGGAAGTGATTGCGATCGCAAAGCTCTATTAGTTGCTTTGGAATCGGCTTTTGAAAAAAATTCTGTGAAAATCGCAAAAATTTTGGGTATCGAAATCGGGCAAAAGTCTGCATAAAAGGGCTCTCCTGGCCAAATGGTTTAACTTTGGCAGGTCCCTGCTGTTCTGTTATGAAACTAGAATATCTTTTGCACATTCTGGAAGTGATTGCGATCGCAAAGCTCTATTAGTTGCTGTGGAATCGACTTTTAAAAATGAGAGGGCGTAAAATTCGACAAAAAAATTTGGCGACGAAATCGAGCACATGCCTTCATAAAAGGGCTCTCCTGGCCAAATGGTTTAACTTTGGCAGGTCCCTCGTGCTTTATCATGAAAGTAGACTTCGTGGGGCAGATTCTGGAAGTGATTGCGATCGCAAAGCTCTATTAGTTGCTTTGGAATCGGCTTTTGAAAAAAATTCTGTGAAAATCGCAAAAATTTTGGGTATCGAAATCGGGCAAAAGTCTGCATAAAAGGGCTCTCCTGGCCAAATGGTTTAACTTTGGCAGGTCCCTGCTGTTCTGTTATGAAACTAGAATATCTTTTGCACATTCTGGAAGTGATTGCGATCGCAAAGCTCTATTAGTTGCTGTGGAATCGACTTTTAAAAATGAGAGGGCGTAAAATTCGACAAAAAAATTTGGCGACGAAATCGAGCACATGCCTTCATAAAAGGGCTCTCCTGGCCAAATGGTTTAACTTTGGCAGGTCCCTCGTGCTTTATCATGAAAGTAGACTTCGTGGGGCAGATTCTGGAAGTGATTGCGATCGCAAAGCTCTATTAGTTGCTTTGGAATCGGCTTTTGAAAAAAATTCTGTGAAAATCGCAAAAATTTTGGGTATCGAAATCGGGCAAAACTCTGCATAAAAGGGCTCTCCTGGCCAAATGGTTTAACTTTGGCAGGTCCCTGCTGTTCTGTTATGAAACTAGAATATCTTTTGCACATTCTGGAAGTGATAGCGATCGCAAAGCTCTGTCAGTTGCTGTGGAATCGACTTTTAAAAATGAGAGGGCGTAAAATTCGACAAAAAAATTTGGCGACGAAATCGTGCACATGCCTTCATAAAAGGGCTCTCCTGGCCAAATGGTTTAACTTTGGCAGGTCCCTCGTGCTTTATCATGAAAGTAGACTTCGTGGGGCAGATTCTGGAAGTGATTGCGATCGCAAAGCTCTATTAGTTGCTTTGGAATCGGCTTTTGAAAAAAATTCTGTGAAAATCGCAAAAATTTTGGGTATCGAAATCGGGCAAAAGTCTGCATAAAAGGGCTCTCCTGGCCAAATGGTTTAACTTTGGCAGGTACCTGCTGTTCTGTTATGAAACTAGAATATCTTTTGCATATTCTGGAAGTGATTGCGATCGCAAAGCTCTATTAGTTGCTGTGGAATCGACTTTTAAAAATGAGAGGGCGTAAAATTCGACAAAAGAATTTGGCGACGAAATCGAGCACATGCCTTCATAAAAGGGCTCTCCTGGCCAAATGGTTTAACTTTGGCAGGTCCCTCGTGCTTTATCATGAAAGTAGACTTCGTGGGGCAGATTCTGGAAGTGATTGCGATCGCAAAGCTCTATTAGTTGCTTTGGAATCGGCTTTTGAAAAAAATTCTGTGAAAATCGCAAAAATTTTGGGTATCGAAATCGGGCAAAAGTCTGCATAAAAGGGCTCTCCTGGCCAAATGGTTTAACTTTGGCAGGTCCCTGCTGTTCTGTTATGAAACTAGAATATCTTTTGCACATTCTGGAAGTGATTGCGATCGCAAAGCTCTATTAGTTGCTGTGGAATCGACTTTTAAAAATGAGAGGGCGTAAAATTCGACAAAAAAATTTGGCGACGAAATCGAGCACATGCCTTCATAAAAGGGCTCTCCTGGCCAAATGGTTTAACTTTGGCAGGTCCCTCGTGCTTTATCATGAAAGTAGACTTCGTGGGGCAGATTCTGGAAGTGATTGCGATCGCAAAGCTCTATTAGTTGCTTTGGAATCGGCTTTTGAAAAAAATTCTGTGAAAATCGCAAAAATTTTGGGTATCGAAATCGGGCAAAAGTCTGCATAAAAGGGCTCTCCTGGCCAAATGGTTTAACTTTGGCAGGTCCCTGCTGTTCTGTTATGAAACTAGAATATCTTTTGCACATTCTGGAAGTGATTGCGATCGCAAAGCTCTATTAGTTGCTGTGGAATCGACTTTTAAAAATGAGAGGGCGTAAAATTCGACAAAAAAATTTGGCGACGAAATCGAGCACATGCCTTCATAGAAGGGCTCTCCTGGCCAAATGGTTTAACTTTGGCAGGTCCCTCGTGCTTTATCATGAAAGTAGACTTCGTGGGGCAGATTCTGGAAGTGATTGCGATCGCAAAGCTCTATTAGTTGCTTTGGAATCGGCTTTTGAAAAAAATTCTGTGAAAATCGCAAAAATTTTGGGTATCGAAATCGGGCAAAAGTCTGCATAAAAGGGCTCTCCTGGCCAAATGGTTTAACTTTGGCAGGTCCCTGCTGTTCTGTTATGAAACTAGAATATCTTTTGCACATTCTGGAAGTGATTGCGATCGCAAAGCTCTATTAGTTGCTGTGGAATCGACTTTTAAAAATGAGAGGGCGTAAAATTCGACAAAAAAAATTTGGCGACGAAATCGAGCACATGCCTTCATAACAGGGCTCTCCTGGCCAAATGGTTTAACTTTGGCAGGTCCCTCGTGCTTTATCATGAAAGTAGACTTCGTGGGGCAGATTCTGGAAGTGATTGCGATCGCAAAGCTCTATTAGTTGCTTTGGAATCGGCTTTTGAAAAAAATTCTGTGAAAATCGCAAAAATTTTGGGTATCGAAATCGGGCAAAAGTCTGCATAAAAGGGCTCTCCTGGCCAAATGGTTTAACTTTGGCAGGTCCCTGCTGTTCTGTTATGAAACTAGAATATCTTTTGCACATTCTGGAAGTGATTGCGATCGCAAAGCTCTATTAGTTGCTGTGGAATCGACTTTTAAAAATGAGAGGGCGTAAAATTCGACAAAAAAATTTGGCGACGAAATCGAGCACATGCCTTCATAAAAGGGCTCTCCTGGCCAAATGGTTTAACTTTGGCAGGTCCCTCGTGCTTTATCATGAAAGTAGACTTCGTGGGGCAGATTCTGGAAGTGATTGCGATCGCAAAGCTCTATTAGTTGCTTTGGAATCGGCTTTTGAAAAAAATTCTGTGAAAATCGCAAAAATTTTGGGTATCGAAATCGGGCAAAAGTCTGCATAAAAGGGCTCTCCTGGCCAAATGGTTTAACTTTGGCAGGTCCCTGCTGTTCTGTTATGAAACTAGAATATCTTTTGCACATTCTGGAAGTGATTGCGATCGCAAAGCTCTATTAGTTGCTGTGGAATCGACTTTTAAAAATGAGAGGGCGTAAAATTCGACAAAAAAATTTGGCGACGAAATCGAGCACATGCCTTCATAAAAGGGCTCTCCTGGCCAAATGGTTTAACTTTGGCAGGTCCCTCGTGCTTTATCATGAAAGTAGACTTCGTGGGGCAGATTCTGGAAGTGATTGCGATCGCAAAGCTCTATTAGTTGCTTTGGAATCGGCTTTTGAAAAAAATTCTGTGAAAATCGCAAAAATTTTGGGTATCGAAATCGGGCAAAAGTCTGCATAAAAGGGCTCTCCTGGCCAAATGGTTTAACTTTGGCAGGTCCCTGCTGTTCTGTTATGAAACTAGAATATCTTTTGCACATTCTGGAAGTGATTGCGATCGCAAAGCTCTATTAGTTGCTGTGGAATCGACTTTTAAAAATGAGAGGGCGTAAAATTCGACAAAAAAATTTGGCGACGAAATCGAGCACATGCCTTCATAAAAGAGCTCTCCTGGCCAAATGGTTTAACTTTGGCAGGTCCCTCGTGCTTTATCATGAAAGTAGACTTCGTGGGGCAGATTCTGGAAGTGATTGCGATCGCAAAGCTCTATTAGTTGCTTTGGAATCGGCTTTTGAAAAAAATTCTGTGAAAATCGCAAAAATTTTGGGTATCGAAATCGGGCAAAAGTCTGCATAAAAGGGCTCTCCTGGCCAAATGGTTTAACTTTGGCAGGTCCCTGCTGTTCTGTTATGAAACTAGAATATCTTTTGCACATTCTGGAAGTGATTGCGATCGCAAAGCTCTATTAGTTGCTGTGGAATCGACTTTTAAAAATGAGAGGGCGTAAAATTCGACAAAAAAATTTGGCGACGAAATCGAGCACATGCCTTCATAGAAGGGCTCTCCTGGCCAAATGGTTTAACTTTGGCAGGTCCCTCGTGCTTTATCATGAAAGTAGACTTCGTGGGGCAGATTCTGGAAGTGATTGCGATCGCAAAGCTCTATTAGTTGCTTTGGAATCGGCTTTTGAAAAAAATTCTGTGAAAATCGCAAAAATTTTGGGTATCGAAATCGGGCAAAAGTCTGCATAAAAGGGCTCTCCTGGCCAAATGGTTTAACTTTGGCAGGTCCCTGCTGTTCTGTTATGAAACTAGAATATCTTTTGCACATTCTGGAAGTGATTGCGATCGCAAAGCTCTATTAGTTGCTGTGGAATCGACTTTTAAAAATGAGAGGGCGTAAAATTCGACAAAAAAATTTGGCGACGAAATCGAGCACATGCCTTCATAAAAGGGCTCTCCTGGCCAAATGGTTTAACTTTGGCAGGTCCCTCGTGCTTTATCATGAAAGTAGACTTCGTGGGGCAGATTCTGGAAGTGATTGCGATCGCAAAGCTCTATTAGTTGCTTTGGAATCGGCTTTTGAAAAAAATTCTGTGAAAATCGCAAAAATTTTGGGTATCGAAATCGGGCAAAAGTCTGCATAAAAGGGCTCTCCTGGCCAAATGGTTTAACTTTGGCAGGTCCCTGCTGTTCTGTTATGAAACTAGAATATCTTTTGCACATTCTGGAAGTGATTGCGATCGCAAAGCTCTATTAGTTGCTGTGGAATCGACTTTTAAAAATGAGAGGGCGTAAAATTCGACAAAAAAATTTGGCGACGAAATCGAGCACATGCCTTCATAAAAGGGCTCTCCTGGCCAAATGGTTTAACTTTGGCAGGTCCCTCGTGCTTTATCATGAAAGTAGACTTCGTGGGGCAGATTCTGGAAGTGATTGCGATCGCAAAGCTCTATTAGTTGCTTTGGAATCGGCTTTTGAAAAAAATTCTGTGAAAATCGCAAAAATTTTGGGTATCGAAATCGGGCAAAAGTCTGCATAAAAGGGCTCTCCTGGCCAAATGGTTTAACTTTGGCAGGTCCCTGCTGTTCTGTTATGAAACTAGAATATCTTTTGCACATTCTGGAAGTGATTGCGATCGCAAAGCTCTATTAGTTGCTGTGGAATCGACTTTTAAAAATGAGAGGGCGTAAAATTCGACAAAAAAATTTGGCGACGAAATCGAGCACATGCCTTCATAAAAGGGCTCTCCTGGCCAAATGGTTTAACTTTGGCAGGTCCCTCGTGCTTTATCATGAAAGTAGACTTCGTGGGGCAGATTCTGGAAGTGATTGCGATCGCAAAGCTCTATTAGTTGCTTTGGAATCGGCTTTTGAAAAAAATTCTGTGAAAATCGCAAAAATTTTGGGTATCGAATTCGGGCAAAAGTCTGCATAAAAGGGCTCTCCTGGCCAAATGGTTTAACTTTGGCAGGTCCCTGCTGTTCTGTTATGAAACTAGAATATCTTTTGCACATTCTGGAAGTGATTGCGATCGCAAAGCTCTATTAGTTGCTGTGGAATCGACTTTTAAAAATGAGAGGGCGTAAAATTCGACAAAAAAATTTGGCGACGAAATCGAGCACATGCCTTCATAAAAGAGCTCTCCTGGCCAAATGGTTTAACTTTGGCAGGTCCCTCGTGCTTTATCATGAAAGTAGACTTCGTGGGGCAGATTCTGGAAGTGATTGCGATCGCAAAGCTCTATTAGTTGCTTTGGAATCGGCTTTTGAAAAAAATTCTGTGAAAATCGCAAAAATTTTGGGTATCGAAATCGGGCAAAAGTCTGCATAAAAGGGCTCTCCTGGCCAAATGGTTTAACTTTGGCAGGTCCCTGCTGTTCTGTTATGAAACTAGAATATATTTTGCACATTCTGGAAGTGATTGCGATCGCAAAGCTCTATTAGTTGCTGTGGAATCGACTTTTAAAAATGAGAGGGCGTAAAATTCGACAAAAAAATTTGGCGACGAAATCGAGCACATGCCTTCATAAAAGGGCTCTCCTGGCCAAATGGTTTAACTTTGGCAGGTCCCTCGTGCTTTATCATGAAAGTAGACTTCTTGGGGCAGATTCTGGAAGTGATTGCGATCGCAAAGCTCTATTAGTTGCTTTGGAATCGGCTTTTGAAAAAAATTCTGTGAAAATCGCAAAAATTTTGGGTATCGAAATCGGGCAAAAGTCTGCATAAAAGGGCTCTCCTGGCCAAATGGTTTAACTTTGGCAGGTCCCTGCTGTTCTGTTATGAAACTAGAATATCTTTTGCACATTCTGGAAGTGATTGCGATCGCAAAGCTCTATTAGTTGCTGTGGAATCGACTTTTAAAAATGAGAGGGCGTAAAATTCGACAAAAAAATTTGGCGACGAAATCGAGCACATGCCTTCATAAAAGGGCTCTCCTGGCCAAATGGTTTAACTTTGGCAGGTCCCTCGTGCTTTATCATGAAAGTAGACTTCGTGGGGCAGATTCTGGAAGTGATTGCGATCGCAAAGCTCTATTAGTTGCTTTGGAATCGGCTTTTGAAAAAAATTCTGTGAAAATCGCAAAAATTTTGGGTATCGAAATCGGGCAAAAGTCTGCATAAAAGGGCTCTCCTGGCCAAATGGTTTAACTTTGGCAGGTCCCTGCTGTTCTGTTATGAAACTAGAATATCTTTTGCACATTCTGGAAGTGATTGCGATCGCAAAGCTCTATTAGTTGCTGTGGAATCGACTTTTAAAAATGAGAGGGCGTAAAATTCGACAAAAAAATTTGGCGATGAAATCGAGCACATGCCTTCATAAAAGGGCTCTCCTGGCCAAATGGTTTAACTTTGGCAGGTCCCTCGTGCTTTATCATGAAAGTAGACTTCGTGGGGCAGATTCTGGAAGTGATTGCGATCGCAAAGCTCTATTAGTTGCTTTGGAATCGGCTTTTGAAAAAAATTCTGTGAAAATCGCAAAAATTTTGGGTATCGAAATCGGGCAAAAGTCTGCATAAAAGGGCTCTCCTGGCCAAATGGTTTAACTTTGGCAGGTCCCTGCTGTTCTGTTATGAAACTAGAATATCTTTTGCACATTCTGGAAGTGATTGCGATCGCAAAGCTCTATTAGTTGCTGTGGAATCGACTTTTAAAAATGAGAGGGCGTAAAATTCGACAAAAAAATTTGGCGACGAAATCGAGCACATGCCTTCATAAAAGGGCTCTCCTGGCCAAATGGTTTAACTTTGGCAGGTCCCTCGTGCTTTATCATGAAAGTAGACTTCGTGGGGCAGATTCTGGAAGTGATTGCGATCGCAAAGCTCTATTAGTTGCTTTGGAATCGGCTTTTGAAAAAAATTCTGTGAAAATCGCAAAAATTTTGGGTATCGAAATCGGGCAAAAGTCTGCATAAAAGGGCTCTCCTGGCCAAATGGTTTAACTTTGGCAGGTCCCTGCTGTTCTGTTATGAAACTAGAATATCTTTTGCACATTCTGGAAGTGATTGCGATCGCAAAGCTCTATTAGTTGCTGTGGAATCGACTTTTAAAAATGAGAGGGCGTAAAATTCGACAAAAAAATTTGGCGACGAAATCGAGCACATGCCTTCATAAAAGGGCTCTCCTGGCCAAATGGTTTAACTTTGGCAGGTCCCTCGTGCTTTATCATGAAAGTAGACTTCGTGGGGCAGATTCTGGAAGTGATTGCGATCGCAAAGCTCTATTAGTTGCTTTGGAATCGGCTTTTGAAAAAAATTCTGTGAAAATCGCAAAAATTTTGGGTATCGAAATCGGGCAAAAGTCTGCATAAAAGGGCTCTCCTGGCCAAATGGTTTAACTTTGGCAGGTCCCTGCTGTTCTGTTATGAAACTAGAATATATTTTGCACATTCTGGAAGTGATTGCGATCGCAAAGCTCTGTTAGTTGCTGTGGAATCGACTTTTAAAAATGAGAGGGCGTAAAATTCGACAAAAAAATTTGGCGACGAAATCGTGCACATGCCTTCATAAAAGGGCTCTCCTGGCCAAATGGTTTAACTTTGGCAGGTCCCTCGTGCTTTATCATGAAAGTAGACTTCGTGGGGCAGATTCTGGAAGTGATTGCGATCGCAAAGCTCTATTAGTTGCTTTGGAATCGGCTTTTGAAAAAAATTCTGTGAAAATCGCAAAAATTTTGGGTATCGAAATCGGGCAAAAGTCTGCATAAAAGGGCTCTCCTGGCCAAATGGTTTAACTTTGGCAGGTCCCTGCTGTTCTGTTATGAAACTAGAATATCTTTTGCACATTCTGGAAGTGATTGCGATCGCAAAGCTCTATTAGTTGCTGTGGAATCGACTTTTAAAAATGAGAGGGCGTAAAATTCGACAAAAGAATTTGGCGACGAAATCGAGCACATGCCTTCATAAAAGGGCTCTCCTGGCCAAATGGTTTAACTTTGGCAGGTCCCTCGTGCTTTATCATGAAAGTAGACTTCGTGGGGCAGATTCTGGAAGTGATTGCGATCGCAAAGCTCTATTAGTTGCTTTGGAATCGGCTTTTGAAAAAAATTCTGTGAAAATCGCAAAAATTTTGGGTATCGAAATCGGGCAAAAGTCTGCATAAAAGGGCTCTCCTGGCCAAATGGTTTAACTTTGGCAGGTCCCTGCTGTTCTGTTATGAAACTAGAATATCTTTTGCACATTCTGGAAGTGATTGCGATCGCAAAGCTCTATTAGTTGCTGTGGAATCGACTTTTAAAAATGAGAGGGCGTAAAATTCGACAAAAAAATTTGGCGACGAAATCGAGCACATGCCTTCATAAAAGGGCTCTCCTGGCCAAATGGTTTAACTTTGGCAGGTCCCTCGTGCTTTATCATGAAAGTAGACTTCGTGGGGCAGATTCTGGAAGTGATTGCGATCGCAAAGCTCTATTAGTTGCTTTGGAATCGGCTTTTGAAAAAAATTCTGTGAAAATCGCAAAAATTTTGGGTATCGAAATCGGGCAAAAGTCTGCATAAAAGGGCTCTCCTGGCCAAATGGTTTAACTTTGGCAGGTCCCTGCTGTTCTGTTATGAAACTAGAATATCTTTTGCACATTCTGGAAGTGATTGCGATCGCAAAGCTCTATTAGTTGCTGTGGAATCGACTTTTAAAAATGAGAGGGCGTAAAATTCGACAAAAAAATTTGGCGACGAAATCGAGCACATGCCTTCATAGAAGGGCTCTCCTGGCCAAATGGTTTAACTTTGGCAGGTCCCTCGTGCTTTATCATGAAAGTAGACTTCGTGGGGCAGATTCTGGAAGTGATTGCGATCGCAAAGCTCTATTAGTTGCTTTGGAATCGGCTTTTGAAAAAAATTCTGTGAAAATCGCAAAAATTTTGGGTATCGAAATCGGGCAAAAGTCTGCGTAAAAGGGCTCTCCTGGCCAAATGGTTTAACTTTGGCAGGTCCCTGCTGCTCTGTTATGAAACTAGAATATCTTTTGCACATTCTGGAAGTGATTGCGATCGCAAAGCTCTATTAGTTGCTGTGGAATCGACTTTTAAAAATGAGAGGGCGTAAAATTCGACAAAAAAATTTGGCGACGAAATCGAGCACATGCCTTCATAAAAGGGCTCTCCTGGCCAAATGGTTTAACTTTGGCAGGTCCCTCGTGCTTTATCATGAAAGTAGACTTCGTGGGGCAGATTCTGGAAGTGATTGCGATCGCAAAGCTCTATTAGTTGCTTTGGAATCGGCTTTTGAAAAAAATTCTGTGAAAATCGCAAAAATTTTGGGTATCGAAATCGGGCAAAAGTCTGCATAAAAGGGCTCTCCTGGCCAAATGGTTTAACTTTGGCAGGTCCCTGCTGTTCTGTTATGAAACTAGAATATCTTTTGCACATTCTGGAAGTGATTGCGATCGCAAAGCTCTATTAGTTGCTGTGGAATCGACTTTTAAAAATGAGAGGGCGTAAAATTCGACAAAAAAATTTGGCGACGAAATCGAGCACATGCCTTCATAAAAGGGCTCTCCTGGCCAAATGGTTTAACTTTGGCAGGTCCCTCGTGCTTTATCATGAAAGTAGACTTCGTGGGGCAGATTCTGGAAGTGATTGCGATCGCAAAGCTCTATTAGTTGCTTTGGAATCGGCTTTTGAAAAAAATTCTGTGAAAATCGCAAAAATTTTGGGTATCGAAATCGGGCAAAAGTCTGCATAAAAGGGCTCTCCTGGCCAAATGGTTTAACTTTGGCAGGTCCCTGCTGTTCTGTTATGAAACTAGAATATCTTTTGCACATTCTGGAAGTGATTGCGATCGCAAAGCTCTATTAGTTGCTGTGGAATCGACTTTTAAAAATGAGAGGGCGTAAAATTCGACAAAAAAATTTGGCGACGAAATCGAGCACATGCCTTCATAAAAGGGCTCTCCTGGCCAAATGGTTTAACTTTGGCAGGTCCCTCGTGCTTTATCATGAAAGTAGACTTCGTGGGGCAGATTCTGGAAGTGATTGCGATCGCAAAGCTCTATTAGTTGCTTTGGAATCGGCTTTTGAAAAAAATTCTGTGAAAATCGCAAAAATTTTGGGTATCGAAATCGGGCAAAAGTCTGCATAAAAGGGCTCTCCTGGCCAAATGGTTTAACTTTGGCAGGTCCCTGCTGTTCTGTTATGAAACTAGAATATCTTTTGCACATTCTGGAAGTGATTGCGATCGCAAAGCTCTATTAGTTGCTGTGGAATCGACTTTTAAAAATGAGAGGGCGTAAAATTCGACAAAAAAATTTGGCGACGAAATCGAGCACATGCCTTCATAAAAGGGCTCTCCTGGCCAAATGGTTTAACTTTGGCAGGTCCCTCGTGCTTTATCATGAAAGTAGACTTCGTGGGGCAGATTCTGGAAGTGATTGCGATCGCAAAGCTCTATTAGTTGCTTTGGAATCGGCTTTTGAAAAAAATTCTGTGAAAATCGCAAAAATTTTGGGTATCGAAATCGGGCAAAAGTCTGCATAAAAGGGCTCTCCTGGCCAAATGGTTTAACTTTGGCAGGTCCCTGCTGTTCTGTTATGAAACTAGAATATATTTTGCACATTCTGGAAGTGATTGCGATCGCAAAGCTCTATTAGTTGCTGTGGAATCGACTTTTAAAAATGAGAGGGCGTAAAATTCGACAAAAAAATTTGGCGACGAAATCGAGCACATGCCTTCATAAAAGGGCTCTCCTGGCCAAATGGTTTAACTTTGGCAGGTCCCTCGTGCTTTATCATGAAAGTAGACTTCTTGGGGCAGATTCTGGAAGTGATTGCGATCGCAAAGCTCTATTAGTTGCTTTGGAATCGGCTTTTGAAAAAAATTCTGTGAAAATCGCAAAAATTTTGGGTATCGAAATCGGGCAAAAGTCTGCATAAAAGGGCTCTCCTGGCCAAATGGTTTAACTTTGGCAGGTCCCTGCTGTTCTGTTATGAAACTAGAATATATTTTGCACATTCTGGAAGTGATTGCGATCGCAAAGCTCTATTAGTTGCTGTGGAATCGACTTTTAAAAATGAGAGGGCGTAAAATTCGACAAAAAAATTTGGCGACGAAATCGAGCACATGCCTTCATAAAAGGGCTCTCCTGGCCAAATGGTTTAACTTTGGCAGGTCCCTCGTGCTTTATCATGAAAGTAGACTTCGTGGGGCAGATTCTGGAAGTGATTGCGATCGCAAAGCTCTATTAGTTGCTTTGGAATCGGCTTTTGAAAAAAATTCTGTGAAAATTGCAAAAATTTTGGGTATCGAAATCGGGCAAAAGTCTGCATAAAAGGGCTCTCCTGGCCAAATGGTTTAACTTTGGCAGGTCCCTGCTGTTCTGTTATGAAACTAGAATATCTTTTGCACATTCTGGAAGTGATTGCGATCGCAAAGCTCTATTAGTTGCTGTGGAATCGACTTTTAAAAATGAGAGGGCGTAAAATTCGACAAAAAAATTTGGCGATGAAATCGAGCACATGCCTTCATAAAAGGGCTCTCCTGGCCAAATGGTTTAACTTTGGCAGGTCCCTCGTGCTTTATCATGAAAGTAGACTTCGTGGGGCAGATTCTGGAAGTGATTGCGATCGCAAAGCTCTATTAGTTGCTTTGGAATCGGCTTTTGAAAAAAATTCTGTGAAAATCGCAAAAATTTTGGGTATCGAAATCGGGCAAAAGTCTGCATAAAAGGGCTCTCCTGGCCAAATGGTTTAACTTTGGCAGGTCCCTGCTGTTCTGTTATGAAACTAGAATATCTTTTGCACATTCTGGAAGTGATTGCGATCGCAAAGCTCTATTAGTTGCTGTGGAATCGACTTTTAAAAATGAGAGGGCGTAAAATTCGACAAAAAAATTTGGCGACGAAATCGAGCACATGCCTTCATAAAAGGGCTCTCCTGGCCAAATGGTTTAACTTTGGCAGGTCCCTCGTGCTTTATCATGAAAGTAGACTTCGTGGGGCAGATTCTGGAAGTGATTGCGATCGCAAAGCTCTATTAGTTGCTTTGGAATCGGCTTTTGAAAAAAATTCTGTGAAAATCGCAAAAATTTTGGGTATCGAAATCGGGCAAAAGTCTGCATAAAAGGGCTCTCCTGGCCAAATGGTTTAACTTTGGCAGGTCCCTGCTGTTCTGTTATGAAACTAGAATATCTTTTGCACATTCTGGAAGTGATTGCGATCGCAAAGCTCTATTAGTTGCTGTGGAATCGACTTTTAAAAATGAGAGGGCGTAAAATTCGACAAAAAAATTTGGCGACGAAATCGAGCACATGCCTTCATAAAAGGGCTCTCCTGGCCAAATGGTTTAACTTTGGCAGGTCCCTCGTGCTTTATCATGAAAGTAGACTTCGTGGGGCAGATTCTGGAAGTGATTGCGATCGCAAAGCTCTATTAGTTGCTTTGGAATCGGCTTTTGAAAAAAATTCTGTGAAAATCGCAAAAATTTTGGGTATCGAAATCGGGCAAAAGTCTGCATAAAAGGGCTCTCCTGGCCAAATGGTTTAACTTTGGCAGGTCCCTGCTGTTCTGTTATGAAACTAGAATATCTTTTGCACATTCTGGAAGTGATTGCGATCGCAAAGCTCTATTAGTTGCTGTGGAATCGACTTTTAAAAATGAGAGGGCGTAAAATTCGACAAAAAAATTTGGCGACGAAATCGAGCACATGCCTTCATAAAAGGGCTCTCCTGGCCAAATGGTTTAACTTTGGCAGGTCCCTCGTGCTTTATCATGAAAGTAGACTTCGTGGGGCAGATTCTGGAAGTGATTGCGATCGCAAAGCTCTATTAGTTGCTTTGGAATCGGCTTTTGAAAAAAATTCTGTGAAAATCGCAAAAATTTTGGGTATCGAAATCGGGCAAAAGTCTGCATAAAAGGGCTCTCCTGGCCAAATGGTTTAACTTTGGCAGGTCCCTGCTGTTCTGTTATAAAACTAGAATATCTTTTGCACATTCTGGAAGTGATTGCGATCGCAAAGCTCTATTAGTTGCTGTGGAATCGACTTTTAAAAATGAGAGGGCGTAAAATTCGACAAAAAAATTTGGCGACGAAATCGAGCACATGCCTTCATAAAAGGGCTCTCCTGGCCAAATGGTTTAACTTTGGCAGGTCCCTCGTGCTTTATCATGAAAGTAGACTTCGTGGGGCAGATTCTGGAAGTGATTGCGATCGCAAAGCTCTATTAGTTGCTTTGGAATCGGCTTTTGAAAAAAATTCTGTGAAAATCGCAAAAATTTTGGGTATCGAAATCGGGCAAAAGTCTGCATAAAAGGGCTCTCCTGGCCAAATGGTTTAACTTTGGCAGGTCCCTGCTGTTCTGTTATGAAACTAGAATATCTTTTGCACATTCTGGAAGTGATTGCGATCGCAAAGCTCTATTAGTTGCTGTGGAATCGACTTTTAAAAATGAGAGGGCGTAAAATTCGACAAAAAAATTTGGCGACGAAATCGAGCACATGCCTTCATAAAAGGGCTCTCCTGGCCAAATGGTTTAACTTTGGCAGGTCCCTCGTGCTTTATCATGAAAGTAGACTTCGTGGGGCAGATTCTGGAAGTGATTGCGATCGCAAAGATCTATTAGTTGCTTTGGAATCGGCTTTTGAAAAAAATTCTGTGAAAATCGCAAAAATTTTGGGTATCGAAATCGGGCAAAAGTCTGCATAAAATGGCTCTCCTGGCCAAATGGTTTAACTTTGGCAGGTCCCTGCTGTTCTGTTATGAAACTAGAATATCTTTTGCACATTCTGGAAGTGATTGCGATCGCAAAGCTCTATTAGTTGCTGTGGAATCGACTTTTAAAAATGAGAGGGCGTAAAATTCGACAAAAAAATTTGGCGACGAAATCGAGCACATGCCTTCATAAAAGGGTTCTCCTGGCCAAATGGTTTAACTTTGGCAGGTCCCTCGTGCTTTATCATGAAAGTAGACTTCGTGGGGCAGATTCTGGAAGTGATTGCGATCGCAAAGCTCTATTAGTTGCTTTGGAATCGGCTTTTGAAAAAAATTCTGTGAAAATCGCAAAAATTTTGGGTATCGAAATCGGGAAAAAGTCTGCATAAAAGGGCTCTCCTGGCCAAATGGTTTAACTTTGGCAGGTCCCTGCTGTTCTGTTATGAAACTAGAATATCTTTTGCACATTCTGGAAGTGATTGCGATCGCTAAGCTCTATTAGTTGCTGTGGAATCGACTTTTAAAAATGAGAGGGCGTAAAATTCGACAAAAAAATTTGGCGACGAAATCGAGCACATGCCTTCATAAAAGGGCTCTCCTGGCCAAATGGTTTAACTTTGGCAGGTCCCTCGTGCTTTATCATGAAAGTAGACTTCGTGGGGCAGATTCTGGAAGTGATTGCGATCGCAAAGCTCTATTAGTTGCTTTGGAATCGGCTTTTGAAAAAAATTCTGTGAAAATCGCAAAAATTTTGGGTATCGAAATCGGGCAAAAGTCTGCATAAAAGGGCTCTCCTGGCCAAATGGTTTAACTTTGGCAGGTCCCTGCTGTTCTGTTATGAAACTAGAATATCTTTTGCACATTCTGGAAGTGATTGCGATCGCAAAGCTCTATTAGTTGCTGTGGAATCGACTTTTAAAAATGAGAGGGCGTAAAATTCGACAAAAAAATTTGGCGACGAAATCGAGCACATGCCTTCATAAAAGGGCTCTCCTGGCCAAATGGTTTAACTTTGGCAGGTCCCTCGTGCTTTATCATGAAAGTAGACTTCGTGGGGCAGATTCTGGAAGTGATTGCGATCGCAAAGCTCTATTAGTTGCTTTGGAATCGGCTTTTGAAAAAAATTCTGTGAAAATCGCAAAAATTTTGGGTATCGAAATCGGGCAAAAGTCTGCATAAAAGGGCTCTCCTGGCCAAATGGTTTAACTTTGGCAGGTCCCTGCTGTTCTGTTATGAAACTAGAATATCTTTTGCACATTCTGGAAGTGATTGCGATCGCAAAGCTCTGTTAGTTGCTGTGGAATCGACTTTTAAAAATGAGAGGGCGTAAAATTCGACAAAAAAATTTGGCGACGAAATCGTGCACATGCCTTCATAAAAGGGCTCTCCTGGCCAAATGGTTTAACTTTGGCAGGTCCCTCGTGCTTTATCATGAAAGTAGACTTCGTGGGGCAGATTCTGGAAGTGATTGCGATCGCAAAGCTCTATTAGTTGCTTTGGAATCGGCTTTTGAAAAAAATTCTGTGAAAATCGCAAAAATTTTGGGTATCGAAATCGGGCAAAAGTCTGCATAAAAGGGCTCTCCTGGCCAAATGGTTTAACTTTGGCAGGTCCCTGCTGTTCTGTTATGAAACTAGAATATCTTTTGCATATTCTGGAAGTGATTGCGATCGCAAAGCTCTATTAGTTGCTGTGGAATCGACTTTTAAAAATGAGAGGGCGTAAAATTCGACAAAAGAATTTGGCGACGAAATCGAGCACATGCCTTCATAAAAGGGCTCTCCTGGCCAAATGGTTTAACTTTGGCAGGTCCCTCGTGCTTTATCATGAAAGTAGACTTCGTGGGGCAGATTCTGGAAGTGATTGCGATCGCAAAGCTCTATTAGTTGCTTTGGAATCGGCTTTTGAAAAAAATTCTGTGAAAATCGCAAAAATTTTGGGTATCGAAATCGGGCAAAAGTCTGCATAAAAGGGCTCTCCTGGCCAAATGGTTTAACTTTGGCAGGTCCCTGCTGTTCTGTTATGAAACTAGAATATCTTTTGCACATTCTGGAAGTGATTGCGATCGCATAGCTCTATTAGTTGCTGTGGAATCGACTTTTAAAAATGAGAGGGCGTAAAATTCGACAAAAAAATTTGGCGACGAAATCGAGCACATGCCTTCATAAAAGGGCTCTCCTGGCCAAATGGTTTAACTTTGGCAGGTCCCTCGTGCTTTATCATGAAAGTAGACTTCGTGGGGCAGATTCTGGAAGTGATTGCGATCGCAAAGCTCTATTAGTTTCTTTGGAATCGGCTTTTGAAAAAAATTCTGTGAAAATCGCAAAAATTTTGGGTATCGAAATCGGGCAAAAGTCTGCATAAAAGGGCTCTCCTGGCCAAATGGTTTAACTTTGGCAGGTCCCTGCTGTTCTGTTATGAAACTAGAATATCTTTTGCACATTCTGGAAGTGATTGCGATCGCAAAGCTCTATTAGTTGCTGTGGAATCGACTTTTAAAAATGAGAGGGCGTAAAATTCGACAAAAAAATTTGGCGACGAAATCGAGCACATGCCTTCATAGAAGGGCTCTCCTGGCCAAATGGTTTAACTTTGGCAGGTCCCTCGTGCTTTATCATGAAAGTAGACTTCGTGGGGCAGATTCTGGAAGTGATTGCGATCGCAAAGCTCTATTAGTTGCTTTGGAATCGGCTTTTGAAAAAAATTCTGTGAAAATCGCAAAAATTTTGGGTATCGAAATCGGGCAAAAGTCTGCATAAAAGGGCTCTCCTGGCCAAATGGTTTAACTTTGGCAGGTCCCTGCTGTTCTGTTATGAAACTAGAATATCTTTTGCACATTCTGGAAGTGATTGCGATCGCAAAGCTCTATTAGTTGCTGTGGAATCGACTTTTAAAAATGAGAGGGCGTAAAATTCGACAAAAAAATTTGGCGACGAAATCGAGCACATGCCTTCATAAAAGGGCTCTCCTGGCCAAATGGTTTAACTTTGGCAGGTCCCTCGTGCTTTATCATGAAAGTAGACTTCGTGGGGCAGATTCTGGAAGTGATTGCGATCGCAAAGCTCTATTAGTTGCTTTGGAATCGGCTTTTGAAAAAAATTCTGTGAAAATCGCAAAAATTTTGGGTATCGAAATCGGGCAAAAGTCTGCATAAAAGGGCTCTCCTGGCCAAATGGTTTAACTTTGGCAGGTCCCTGCTGTTCTGTTATGAAACTAGAATATCTTTTGCACATTCTGGAAGTGATTGCGATCGCAAAGCTCTATTAGTTGCTGTGGAATCGACTTTTAAAAATGAGAGGGCGTAAAATTCGACAAAAAAATTTGGCGACGAAATCGAGCACATGCCTTCATAAAAGGGCTCTCCTGGCCAAATGGTTTAACTTTGGCAGGTCCCTCGTGCTTTATCATGAAAGTAGACTTCGTGGGGCAGATTCTGGAAGTGATTGCGATCGCAAAGCTCTATTAGTTGCTTTGGAATCGGCTTTTGAAAAAAATTCTGTGAAAATCGCAAAAATTTTGGGTATCGAAATCGGGCAAAAGTCTGCATAAAAGGGCTCTCCTGGCCAAATGGTTTAACTTTGGCAGGTCCCTGCTGTTCTGTTATGAAACTAGAATATCTTTTGCACATTCTGGAAGTGATTGCGATCGCAAAGCTCTATTAGTTGCTGTGGAATCGACTTTTAAAAATGAGAGGGCGTAAAATTCGACAAAAAAATTTGGCGACGAAATCGAGCACATGCCTTCATAAAAGGGCTCTCCTGGCCAAATGGTTTAACTTTGGCAGGTCCCTCGTGCTTTATCATGAAAGTAGACTTCGTGGGGCAGATTCTGGAAGTGATTGCGATCGCAAAGCTCTATTAGTTGCTTTGGAATCGGCTTTTGAAAAAAATTCTGTGAAAATCGCAAAAATTTTGGGTATCGAAATCGGGCAAAAGTCTGCATAAAAGGGCTCTCCTGGCCAAATGGTTTAACTTTGGCAGGTCCCTGCTGTTCTGTTATGAAACTAGAATATCTTTTGCACATTCTGGAAGTGATTGCGATCGCAAAGCTCTATTAGTTGCTGTGGAATCGACTTTTAAAAATGAGAGGGCGTAAAATTCGACAAAAAAATTTGGCGACGAAATCGAGCACATGCCTTCATAAAAGAGCTCTCCTGGCCAAATGGTTTAGTTTTGGCAGGTCCCTCGTGCTTTATCATGAAAGTAGACTTCGTGGGGCAGATTCTGGAAGTGATTGCGATCGCAAAGCTCTATTAGTTGCTTTGGAATCGGCTTTTGAAAAAAATTCTGTGAAAATCGCAAAAATTTTGGGTATCGAAATCGGGCAAAAGTCTGCATAAAAGGGCTCTCCTGGCCAAATGGTTTAACTTTGGCAGGTCCCTGCTGTTCTGTTATGAAACTAGAATATCTTTTGCACATTCTGGAAGTGATTGCGATCGCAAAGCTCTATTAGTTGCTGTGGAATCGACTTTTAAAAATGAGAGGGCGTAAAATTCGACAAAAAAATTTGGCGACGAAATCGAGCACATGCCTTCATAGAAGGGCTCTCCTGGCCAAATGGTTTAACTTTGGCAGGTCCCTCGTGCTTTATCATGAAAGTAGACTTCGTGGGGCAGATTCTGGAAGTGATTGCGATCGCAAAGCTCTATTAGTTGCTTTGGAATCGGCTTTTGAAAAAAATTCTGTGAAAATCGCAAAAATTTTGGGTATCGAAATCGGGCAAAAGTCTGCATAAAAGGGCTCTCCTGGCCAAATGGTTTAACTTTGGCAGGTCCCTGCTGTTCTGTTATGAAACTAGAATATCTTTTGCACATTCTGGAAGTGATTGCGATCGCAAAGCTCTATTAGTTGCTGTGGAATCGACTTTTAAAAATGAGAGGGCGTAAAATTCGACAAAAAAATTTGGCGACGAAATCGAGCACATGCCTTCATAAAAGGGCTCTCCTGGCCAAATGGTTTAACTTTGGCAGGTCCCTCGTGCTTTATCATGAAAGTAGACTTCGTGGGGCAGATTCTGGAAGTGATTGCGATCGCAAAGCTCTATTAGTTGCTTTGGAATCGGCTTTTGAAAAAAATTCTGTGAAAATCGCAAAAATTTTGGGTATCGAAATCGGGCAAAAGTCTGCATAAAAGGGCTCTCCTGGCCAAATGGTTTAACTTTGGCAGGTCCCTGCTGTTCTGTTATGAAACTAGAATATCTTTTGCACATTCTGGAAGTGATTGCGATCGCAAAGCTCTATTAGTTGCTGTGGAATCGACTTTTAAAAATGAGAGGGCGTAAAATTCGACAAAAAAATTTGGCGACGAAATCGAGCACATGCCTTCATAAAAGGGCTCTCCTGGCCAAATGGTTTAACTTTGGCAGGTCCCTCGTGCTTTATCATGAAAGTAGACTTCGTGGGGCAGATTCTGGAAGTGATTGCGATCGCAAAGCTCTATTAGTTGCTTTGGAATCGGCTTTTGAAAAAAATTCTGTGAAAATCGCAAAAATTTTGGGTATCGAAATCGGGCAAAAGTCTGCATAAAAGGGCTCTCCTGGCCAAATGGTTTAACTTTGGCAGGTCCCTGCTGTTCTGTTATGAAACTAGAATATCTTTTGCACATTCTGGAAGTGATTGCGATCGCAAAGCTCTATTAGTTGCTGTGGAATCGACTTTTAAAAATGAGAGGGCGTAAAATTCGACAAAAAAATTTGGCGACGAAATCGAGCACATGCCTTCATAAAAGGGCTCTCCTGGCCAAATGGTTTAACTTTGGCAGGTCCCTCGTGCTTTATCATGAAAGTAGACTTCGTGGGGCAGATTCTGGAAGTGATTGCGATCGCAAAGCTCTATTAGTTGCTTTGGAATCGGCTTTTGAAAAAAATTCTGTGAAAATCGCAAAAATTTTGGGTATCGAAATCGGGCAAAAGTCTGCATAAAAGGGCTCTCCTGGCCAAATGGTTTAACTTTGGCAGGTCCCTGCTGTTCTGTTATGAAACTAGAATATCTTTTGCACATTCTGGAAGTGATTGCGATCGCAAAGCTCTATTAGTTGCTGTGGAATCGACTTTTAAAAATGAGAGGGCGTAAAATTCGACAAAAAAATTTGGCGACGAAATCGAGCACATGCCTTCATAAAAGAGCTCTCCTGGCCAAATGGTTTAACTTTGGCAGGTCCCTCGTGCTTTATCATGAAAGTAGACTTCGTGGGGCAGATTCTGGAAGTGATTGCGATCGCAAAGCTCTATTAGTTGCTTTGGAATCGGCTTTTGAAAAAAATTCTGTGAAAATCGCAAAAATTTTGGGTATCGAAATCGGGCAAAAGTCTGCATAAAAGGGCTCTCCTGGCCAAATGGTTTAACTTTGGCAGGTCCCTGCTGTTCTGTTATGAAACTAGAATATATTTTGCACATTCTGGAAGTGATTGCGATCGCAAAGCTCTATTAGTTGCTGTGGAATCGACTTTTAAAAATGAGAGGGCGTAAAATTCGACAAAAAAATTTGGCGACGAAATCGAGCACATGCCTTCATAAAAGGGCTCTCCTGGCCAAATGGTTTAACTTTGGCAGGTCCCTCGTGCTTTATCATGAAAGTAGACTTCTTGGGGCAGATTCTGGAAGTGATTGCGATCGCAAAGCTCTATTAGTTGCTTTGGAATCGGCTTTTGAAAAAAATTCTGTGAAAATCGCAAAAATTTTGGGTATCGAAATCGGGCAAAAGTCTGCATAAAAGGGCTCTCCTGGCCAAATGGTTTAACTTTGGCAGGTCCCTGCTGTTCTGTTATGAAACTAGAATATCTTTTGCACATTCTGGAAGTGATTGCGATTGCAAAGCTCTATTAGTTGCTGTGGAATCGACTTTTAAAAATGAGAGGGCGTAAAATTCGACAAAAAAATTTGGCGACGAAATCGAGCACATGCCTTCATAAAAGGGCTCTCCTGGCCAAATGGTTTAACTTTGGCAGGTCCCTCGTGCTTTATCATGAAAGTAGACTTCGTGGGGCAGATTCTGGAAGTGATTGCGATCGCAAAGCTCTATTAGTTGCTTTGGAATCGGCTTTTGAAAAAAATTCTGTGAAAATCGCAAAAATTTTGGGTATCGAAATCGGGCAAAAGTCTGCATAAAAGGGCTCTCCTGGCCAAATGGTTTAACTTTGGCAGGTCCCTGCTGTTCTGTTATGAAACTAGAATATCTTTTGCACATTCTGGAAGTGATTGCGATCGCAAAGCTCTATTAGTTGCTGTGGAATCGACTTTTAAAAATGAGAGGGCGTAAAATTCGACAAAAAAATTTGGCGATGAAATCGAGCACATGCCTTCATAAAAGGGCTCTCCTGGCCAAATGGTTTAACTTTGGCAGGTCCCTCGTGCTTTATCATGAAAGTAGACTTCGTGGGGCAGATTCTGGAAGTGATTGCGATCGCAAAGCTCTATTAGTTGCTTTGGAATCGGCTTTTGAAAAAAATTCTGTGAAAATCGCAAAAATTTTGGGTATCGAAATCGGGCAAAAGTCTGCATAAAAGGGCTCTCCTGGCCAAATGGTTTAACTTTGGCAGGTCCCTGCTGTTCTGTTATGAAACTAGAATATCTTTTGCACATTCTGGAAGTGATTGCGATCGCAAAGCTCTATTAGTTGCTGTGGAATCGACTTTTAAAAATTAGAGGGCGTAAAATTCGACAAAAAAATTTGGCGACGAAATCGAGCACATGCCTTCATAAAAGGGCTCTCCTGGCCAAATGGTTTAACTTTGGCAGGTCCCTCGTGCTTTATCATGAAAGTAGACTTCGTGGGGCAGATTCTGGAAGTGATTGCGATCGCAAAGCTCTATTAGTTGCTTTGGAATCGGCTTTTGAAAAAAATTCTGTGAAAATCGCAAAAATTTTGGGTATCGAAATCGGGCAAAAGTCTGCATAAAAGGGCTCTCCTGGCCAAATGGTTTAACTTTGGCAGGTCCCTGCTGTTCTGTTATGAAACTAGAATATCTTTTGCACATTCTGGAAGTGATTGCGATCGCAAAGCTCTATTAGTTGCTGTGGAATCGACTTTTAAAAATGAGAGGGCGTAAAATTCGACAAAAAAATTTGGCGACGAAATCGAGCACATGCCTTCATAAAAGGGCTCTCCTGGCCAAATGGTTTAACTTTGGCAGGTCCCTCGTGCTTTATCATGAAAGTAGACTTCGTGGGGCAGATTCTGGAAGTGATTGCGATCGCAAAGCTCTATTAGTTGCTTTGGAATCGGCTTTTGAAAAAAATTCTGTGAAAATCGCAAAAATTTTGGGTATCGAAATCGGGCAAAAGTCTGCATAAAAGGGCTCTCCTGGCCAAATGGTTTAACTTTGGCAGGTCCCTGCTGTTCTGTTATGAAACTAGAATATATTTTGCACATTCTGGAAGTGATTGCGATCGCAAAGCTCTATTAGTTGCTGTGGAATCGACTTTTAAAAATGAGAGGGCGTAAAATTCGACAAAAAAATTTGGCGACGAAATCGAGCACATGCCTTCATAAAAGGGCTCTCCTGGCCAAATGGTTTAACTTTGGCAGGTCCCTCGTGCTTTATCATGAAAGTAGACTTCGTGGGGCAGATTCTGGAAGTGATTGCGATCGCAAAGCTCTATTAGTTGCTTTGGAATCGGCTTTTGAAAAAAATTCTGTGAAAATCGCAAAAATTTTGGGTATCGAAATCGGGCAAAAGTCTGCATAAAAGGGCTCTCCTGGCCAAATGGTTTAACTTTGGCAGGTCCCTGCTGTTCTGTTATGAAACTAGAATATCTTTTGCACATTCTGGAAGTGATTGCGATCGCAAAGCTCTATTAGTTGCTGTCGAATCGACTTTTAAAAATAAAAGGGCGTAAAATTCGACAAAAAAATTTGGCGACGAAATCGAGCACATGCCTTCATAAAAGGGCTCTCCTGGCCAAATGGTTTAACTTTGGCAGGTCCCTCGTGCTTTATCATGAAAGTAGACTTCGTGGGGCAGATTCTGGAAGTGATTGCGACCGCAAAGCTCTATTAGTTGCTTTGGAATCGGCTTTTGAAAAAAATTCTGTGAAAATCGCAAAAATTTTGGGTATCGAAATCGGGCAAAAGTCTGCATAAAAGGGCTCTCCTGGCCAAATGGTTTAACTTTGGCAGGTCCCTGCTGTTCTGTTATGAAACTAGAATATCTTTTGCACATTCTGGAAGTGATTGCGATCGCAAAGCTCTATTAGTTGCTGTGGAATCGACTTTTAAAAATGAGAGGGCGTAAAATTCGACAAAAAAATTTGGCGACGAAATCGAGCACATGCCTTCATAAAAGGGCTCTCCTGGCCAAATGGTTTAACTTTGGCAGGTCCCTCGTGCTTTATCATGAAAGTAGACTTCGTGGGGCAGATTCTGGAAGTGATTGCGATCGCAAAGCTCTATTAGTTGCTTTGGAATCGGCTTTTGAAAAAAATTCTGTGAAAATCGCAAAAATTTTGGGTATCGAAATCGGGCAAAAGTCTGCATAAAAGGGCTCTCCTGGCCAAATGGTTTAACTTTGGCAGGTCCCTGCTGTTCTGTTATGAAACTAGAATATCTTTTGCACATTCTGGAAGTGATTGCGATCGCAAAGCTCTATTAGTTGCTGTGGAATCGACTTTTAAAAATGAGAGGGCGTAAAATTCGACAAAAAAATTTGGCGACGAAATCGAGCACATGCCTTCATAAAAGGGCTCTCCTGGCCAAATGGTTTAACTTTGGCAGGTCCCTGCTGTTCTGTTATGAAACTAGAATATCTTTTGCACATTCTGGAAGTGATTGCGATCGCAAAGCTCTATTAGTTGCTGTGGAATCGACTTTTAAAAATGAGAGGGCGTAAAATTCGACAAAAAAATTTGGCGACGAAATCGAGCACATGCCTTCATAAAAGGGCTCTCCTGGCCAAATGGTTTAACTTTGGCAGGTTCCTCGTGCTTTATCATGAAAGTAGACTTCGTGGGGCAGATTCTGGAAGTGATTGCGATCGCAAAGCTCTATTAGTTGCTTTGGAATCGGCTTTTGAAAAAAATTCTGTGAAAATCGCAAAAATTTTGGGTATCGAAATCGGGCAAAAGTCTGCATAAAAGGGCTCTCCTGGCCAAATGGTTTAACTTTGGCAGGTCCCTGCTGTTCTGTTATGAAACTAGAATATCTTTTGCACATTCTGGAAGTGATTGCGATCGCAAAGCTCTATTAGTTGCTGTGGAATCGACTTTTAAAAATGAGAGGGCGTAAAATTCGACAAAAAAATTTGGCGACGAAATCGAGCACATGCCTTCATAAAAGGGCTCTCCTGGCCAAATGGTTTATTTTTGGCAGGTCCCTCGTGCTTTATCATGAAAGTAGACTTCGTGGGGCAGATTCTGGAAGTGATTGCGATCGCAAAGCTCTATTAGTTGCTTTGGAATCGGCTTTTGAAAAAAATTCTGTGAAAATCGCAAAAATTTTGGGTATCGAAATCGGGCAAAAGTCTGCATAAAAGGGCTCTCCTGGCCAAATGGTTTAACTTTGGCAGGTCCCTGCTGTTCTGTTATGAAACTAGAATATCTTTTGCACATTCTGGAAGTGATTGCGATCGCAAAGCTCTATTAGTTGCTGTGGAATCGACTTTTAAAAATGAGAGGGCGTAAAATTCGACAAAAAAATTTGGCGACGAAATCGAGCACATGCCTTCATAAAAGGGCTCTCCTGGCCAAATGGTTTAACTTTGGCAGGTCCCTCGTGCTTTATCATGAAAGTAGACTTCGTGGGGCAGATTCTGGAAGTGATTGCGATCGCAAAGCTCTATTAGTTGCTTTGGAATCGGCTTTTGAAAAAAATTCTGTGAAAATCGCAAAAATTTTGGGTATCGAAATCGGGCAAAAGTCTGCATAAAAGGGCTCTCCTGGCCAAATGGTTTAACTTTGGCAGGTCCCTGCTGTTCTGTTATGAAACTAGAATATCTTTTGCACATTCTGGAAGTGATTGCGATCGCAAAGCTCTATTAGTTGCTGTGGAATCGACTTTTAAAAATGAGAGGGCGTAAAATTCGACAAAAAAATTTGGCGACGAAATCGAGCACATGCCTTCATAAAAGGGCTCTCCTGGCCAAATGGTTTAAGTTTGGCAGGTCCCTCGTGCTTTATCATGAAAGTAGACTTCGTGGGGCAGATTCTGGAAGTGATTGCGATCGCAAAGCTCTATTAGTTGCTTTGGAATCGGCTTTTGAAAAAAATTCTGTGAAAATCGCAAAAATTTTGGGTATCGAAATCGGGCAAAAGTCTGCATAAAAGGGCTCTCCTGGCCAAATGGTTTAACTTTGGCAGGTCCCTGCTGTTCTGTTATGAAACTAGAATATCTTTTGCACATTCTGGAAGTGATTGCGATCGCAAAGCTCTATTAGTTGCTGTGAAAATCGACTTTTAAAAATGAGAGGGCGTAAAATTCGCCAAAAAATTTGGCGACGAAATCGAGCACATGCCTTCATAAAAGGGCTCTCCTGGCCAAATGGTTTAACTTTGGCAGGTCCCTCGTGCTTTATCATGAAAGTAGACTTCGTGGGGCAGATTCTGGAAGTGATTGCGATCGCAAAGCTCTATTAGTTGCTTTGGAATCGGCTTTTGAAAAAAATTCTGTGAAAATCGCAAAAATTTTGGGTATCGAAATCGGGCAAAAGTCTGCATAAAAGGGCTCTCCTGGCCAAATGGTTTAACTTTGGCAGGTCCCTGCTGTTCTGTTATGAAACTAGAATATCTTTTGCACATTCTGGAAGTGATTGCGATCGCAAAGCTCTATTAGTTGCTGTGGAATCGACTTTTAAAAATGAGAGGGCGTAAAATTCGACAAAAAAATTTGGCGACGAAATCGAGCACATGCCTTCATAAAAGGGCTCTCCTGGCCAAATGGTTTAACTTTGGCAGTTCCCTGCTGTTCTGTTATGAAACTAGAATATCTTTTGCACATTCTGGAAGTGATTGCGATCGCAAAGCTCTATTAGTTGCTGTGGAATCGACTTTTAAAAATGAGAGGGCGTAAAATTCGACAAAAAAATTTGGCGACGAAATCGAGCACATGCCTTCATAAAAGGGCTCTCCTGGCCAAATGGTTTAACTTTGGCAGGTCCCTCGTGCTTTATCATGAAAGTAGACTTCGTGGGGCAGATTCTGGAAGTGATTGCGATCGCAAAGCTCTATTAGTTGCTTTGGAATCGGCTTTTGAAAAAAATTCTGTGAAAATCGCAAAAATTTTGGGTATCGAAATCGGGCAAAAGTCTGCATAAAAGGGCTCTCCTGGCCAAATGGTTTAACTTTGGCAGGTCCCTGCTGTTCTGTTATGAAACTAGAATATCTTTTGCACATTCTGGAAGTGATTGCGATCGCAAAGCTCTATTAGTTGCTGTGGAATCGACTTTTAAAAATGAGAGGGCGTAAAATTCGACAAAAAAATTTGGCGACGAAATCGAGCACATGCCTTCATAAAAGGGCTCTCCTGGCCAAATGGTTTAACTTTGGCAGGTCCCTCGTGCTTTATCATGAAAGTAGACTTCGTGGGGCAGATTCTGGAAGTGATTGCGATCGCAAAGCTCTATTAGTTGCTTTGGAATCGGCTTTTGAAAAAAATTCTGTGAAAATCGCAAAAATTTTGGGTATCGAAATCGGGCAAAAGTCTGCATAAAAGGGCTCTCCTGGCCAAATGGTTTAACTTTGGCAGGTCCCTGCTGTTCTGTTATGAAACTAGAATATCTTTTGCACATTCTGGAAGTGATTGCGATCGCAAAGCTCTATTAGTTGCTGTGGAATCGACTTTTAAAAATGAGAGGGCGTAAAATTCGACAAAAAAATTTGGCGACGAAATCGAGCACATGCCTTCATAAAAGGGCTCTCCTGGCCAAATGGTTTAACTTTGGCAGGTCCCTCGTGCTTTATCATGAAAGTAGACTTCGTGGGGCAGATTCTGGAAGTGATTGCGATCGCAAAGCTCTATTAGTTGCTTTGGAATCGGCTTTTGAAAAAAATTCTGTGAAAATCGCAAAAATTTTGGGTATCGAAATCGGGCAAAAGTCTGCATAAAAGGGCTCTCCTGGCCAAATGGTTTAACTTTGGCAGGTCCCTGCTGTTCTGTTATGAAACTAGAATATCTTTTGCACATTCTGGAAGTGATTGCGATCGCAAAGCTCTATTAGTTGCTGTGGAATCGACTTTTAAAAATGAGAGGGCGTAAAATTCGACAAAAAAATTTGGCGACGAAATCGAGCACATGCCTTCATAAAAGGGCTCTCCTGGCCAAATGGTTTAACTTTGGCAGGTCCCTCGTGCTTTATCATGAAAGTAGACTTCGTGGGGCAGATTCTGGAAGTGATTGCGATCGCAAAGCTCTATTAGTTGCTTTGGAATCGGCTTTTGAAAAAAATTCTGTGAAAATCGCAAAAATTTTGGGTATCGAAATCGGGCAAAAGTCTGCATAAAAGGGCTCTCCTGGCCAAATGGTTTAACTTTGGCAGGTCCCTGCTGTTCTGTTATGAAACTAGAATATCTTTTGCACATTCTGGAAGTGATTGCGATCGCAAAGCTCTATTAGTTGCTGTGGAATCGACTTTTAAAAATGAGAGGGCGTAAAATTCGACAAAAAAATTTGGCGACGAAATCGAGCACATGCCTTCATAAAAGGGCTCTCCTGGCCAAATGGTTTATTTTTGGCAGGTCCCTCGTGCTTTATCATGAAAGTAGACTTCGTGGGGCAGATTCTGGAAGTGATTGCGATCGCAAAGCTCTATTAGTTGCTTTGGAATCGGCTTTTGAAAAAAATTCTGTGAAAATCGCAAAAATTTTGGGTATCGAAATCGGGCAAAAGTCTGCATAAAAGGGCTCTCCTGGCCAAATGGTTTAACTTTGGCAGGTCCCTGCTGTTCTGTTATGAAACTAGAATATCTTTTGCACATTCTGGAAGTGATTGCGATCGCAAAGCTCTATTAGTTGCTGTGGAATCGACTTTTAAAAATGAGAGGGCGTAAAATTCGACAAAAAAATTTGGCGACGAAATCGAGCACATGCCTTCATAAAAGGGCTCTCCTGGCCAAATGGTTTAACTTTGGCAGGTCCCTCGTGCTTTATCATGAAAGTAGACTTCGTGGGGCAGATTCTGGAAGTGATTGCGATCGCAAAGCTCTATTAGTTGCTTTGGAATCGGCTTTTGAAAAAAATTCTGTGAAAATCGCAAAAATTTTGGGTATCGAAATCGGGCAAAAGTCTGCATAAAAGGGCTCTCCTGGCCAAATGGTTTAACTTTGGCAGGTCCCTGCTGTTCTGTTATGAAACTAGAATATCTTTTGCACATTCTGGAAGTGATTGCGATCGCAAAGCTCTATTAAATGCTGTGGAATCGACTTTTAAAAATGAGAGGGCGTAAAATTCGACAAAAAAATTTGGCGACGAAATCGAGCACATGCCTTCATAAAAGGGCTCTCCTGGCCAAATGGTTTAAGTTTGGCAGGTCCCTCGTGCTTTATCATGAAAGTAGACTTCGTGGGGCAGATTCTGGAAGTGATTGCGATCGCAAAGCTCTATTAGTTGCTTTGGAATCGGCTTTTGAAAAAAATTCTGTGAAAATCGCAAAAATTTTGGGTATCGAAATCGGGCAAAAGTCTGCATAAAAGGGCTCTCCTGGCCAAATGGTTTAACTTTGGCAGGTCCCTGCTGTTCTGTTATGAAACTAGAATATCTTTTGCACATTCTGGAAGTGATTGCGATCGCAAAGCTCTATTAGTTGCTGTGGAATCGACTTTTAAAAATGAGAGGGCGTAAAATTCGACAAAAAAATTTGGCGACGAAATCGAGCACATTCCTTCATAAAAGGGCTCTCCTGGCCAAATGGTTTAACTTTGGCAGGTCCCTCGTGCTTTATCATGAAAGTAGACTTCGTGGGGCAGATTCTGGAAGTGATTGCGATCGCAAAGCTCTATTAGTTGCTTTGGAATCGGCTTTTGAAAAAAATTCTGTGAAAATCGCAAAAATTTTGGGTATCGAAATCGGGCAAAAGTCTGCATAAAAGGGCTCTCCTGGCCAAATGGTTTAACTTTGGCAGGTCCCTGCTGTTCTGTTATGAAACTAGAATATCTTTTGCACATTCTGGAAGTGATTGCGATCGCAAAGCTCTATTAGTTGCTGTGGAATCGACTTTTAAAAATGAGAGGGCGTAAAATTCGACAAAAAAATTTGGCGACGAAATCGAGCACATGCCTTCATAAAAGGGCTCTCCTGGCCAAATGGTTTAAGTTTGGCAGGTCCCTCGTGCTTTATCATGAAAGTAGACTTCGTGGGGCAGATTCTGGAAGTGATTGCGATCGCAAAGCTCTATTAGTTGCTTTGGAATCGGCTTTTGAAAAAAATTCTGTGAAAATCGCAAAAATTTTGGGTATCGAAATCGGGCAAAAGTCTGCATAAAAGGGCTCTCCTGGCCAAATGGTTTAACTTTGGCAGGTCCCTGCTGTTCTGTTATGAAACTAGAATATCTTTTGCACATTCTGGAAGTGATTGCGATCGCAAAGCTCTATTAGTTGCTGTGGAATCGACTTTTAAAAATGAGAGGGCGTAAAATTCGACAAAAAAATTTGGCGACGAAATCGAGCACATGCCTTCATAAAAGGGCTCTCCTGGCCAAATGGTTTAACTTTGGCAGGTCCCTCGTGCTTTATCATGAAAGTAGACTTCGTGGGGCAGATTCTGGAAGTGATTGCGATCGCAAAGCTCTATTAGTTGCTTTGGAATCGGCTTTTGAAAAAAATTCTGTGAAAATCGCAAAAATTTTGGGTATCGAAATCGGGCAAAAGTCTGCATAAAAGGGCTCTCCTGGCCAAATGGTTTAACTTTGGCAGGTCCCTGCTGTTCTGTTATGAAACTAGAATATCTTTTGCACATTCTGGAAGTGATTGCGATCGCAAAGCTCTATTAGTTGCTGTGGAATCGACTTTTAAAAATGAGAGGGCGTAAAATTCGACAAAAAAATTTGGCGACGAAATCGAGCACATGCCTTCATAAAAGGGCTCTCCTGGCCAAATGGTTTAACTTTGGCAGGTCCCTCGTGCTTTATCATGAAAGTAGACTTCGTGGGGCAGATTCTGGAAGTGATTGCGATCGCCAAGCTCTATTAGTTGCTTTGGAATCGGCTTTTGAAAAAAATTCTGTGAAAATCGCAAAAATTTTGGGTATCGAAATCGGGCAAAAGTCTGCATAAAAGGGCTCTCCTGGCCAAATGGTTTAACTTTGGCAGGTCCCTGCTGTTCTGTTATGAAACTAGAATATCTTTTGCACATTCTGGAAGTGATTGCGATCGCAAAGCTCTATTAGTTGCTGTGGAATCGACTTTTAAAAATGAGAGGGCGTAAAATTCGACAAAAAAATTTGGCGACGAAATCGAGCACATGCCTTCATAAAAGGGCTCTCCTGGCCAAATGGTTTAACTTTGGCAGGTCCCTCGTGCTTTATCATGAAAGTAGACTTCGTGGGGCAGATTCTGGAAGTGATTGCGATCGCAAAGCTCTATTAGTTGCTTTGGAATCGGCTTTTGAAAAAAATTCTGTGAAAATCGCAAAAATTTTGGGTATCGAAATCGGGCAAAAGTCTGCATAAAAGGGCTCTCCTGGCCAAATGGTTTAACTTTGGCAGGTCCCTGCTGTTCTGTTATGAAACTAGAATATCTTTTGCACATTCTGGAAGTGATTGCGATCGCAAAGCTCTATTAGTTGCTGTGGAATCGACTTTTAAAAATGAGAGGGCGTAAAATTCGACAAAAAAATTTGGCGACGAAATCGAGCACATGCCTTCATAAAAGGGCTCTCCTGGCCAAATGGTTTAACTTTGGCAGGTCCCTCGTGCTTTATCATGAAAGTAGACTTCGTGGGGCAGATTCTGGAAGTGATTGCGATCGCAAAGCTCTATTAGTTGCTTTGGAATCGGCTTTTGAAAAAAATTCTGTGAAAATCGCAAAAATTTTGGGTATCGAAATCGGGCAAAAGTCTGCATAAAAGGGCTCTCCTGGCCAAATGGTTTAACTTTGGCAGGTCCCTGCTGTTCTGTTATGAAACTAGAATATCTTTTGCACATTCTGGAAGTGATTGCGATCGCAAAGCTCTATTAGTTGCTGTGGAATCGACTTTTAAAAATGAGAGGGCGTAAAATTCGACAAAAAAATTTGGCGACGAAATCGAGCACATGCCTTCATAAAAGGGTTCTCCTGGCCAAATGGTTTAACTTTGGCAGGTCCCTCGTGCTTTATCATGAAAGTAGACTTCGTGGGGCAGATTCTGGAAGTGATTGCGATCGCAAAGCTCTATTAGTTGCTTTGGAATCGGCTTTTGAAAAAAATTCTGTGAAAATCGCAAAAATTTTGGGTATCGAAATCGGGCAAAAGTCTGCATAAAAGGGCTCTCCTGGCCAAATGGTTTAACTTTGGCAGGTCCCTGCTGTTCTGTTATGAAACTAGAATATCTTTTGCACATTCTGGAAGTGATTGCGATCGCAAAGCTCTATTAGTTGCTGTGGAATCGACTTTTAAAAATGAGAGGGCGTAAAATTCGACAAAAAAATTTGGCGACGAAATCGAGCACATGCCTTCATAAAAGGGCTCTCCTGGCCAAATGGTTTAACTTTGGCAGGTCCCTCGTGCTTTATCATGAAAGTAGACTTCGTGGGGCAGATTCTGGAAGTGATTGCGATCGCAAAGCTCTATTAGTTGCTTTGGAATCGGCTTTTGAAAAAAATTCTGTGAAAATCGCAAACATTTTGGGTATCGAAATCGGGCAAAAGTCTGCATAAAAGGGCTCTCCTGGCCAAATGGTTTAACTTTGGCAGGTCCCTGCTGTTCTGTTATGAAACTAGAATATCTTTTGCACATTCTGGAAGTGATTGCGATCGCAAAGCTCTATTAGTTGCTGTGGAATCGACTTTTAAAAATGAGAGGGCGTAAAATTCGACAAAAAAATTTGGCGACGAAATCGAGCACATGCCTTCATAAAAGGGCTCTCCTGGCCAAATGGTTTAACTTTGGCAGGTCCCTCGTGCTTTATCATGAAAGTAGACTTCGTGGGGCAGATTCTGGAAGTGATTGCGATCGCAAAGCTCTATTAGTTGCTTTGGAATCGGCTTTTGAAAAAAATTCTGTGAAAATCGCAAAAATTTTGGGTATCGAAATCGGGCAAAAGTCTGCATAAAAGGGCTCTCCTGGCCAAATGGTTTAACTTTGGCAGGTCCCTGCTGTTCTGTTATGAAACTAGAATATCTTTTGCACATTCTCGAAGTGATTGCGATCGCAAAGCTCTATTAGTTGCTGTGGAATCGACTTTTAAAAATGAGAGGGCGTAAAATTCGACAAAAAAATTTGGCGACGAAATCGAGCACATGCCTTCATAAAAGGGCTCTCCTGGCCAAATGGTTTAACTTTGGCAGGTCCCTCGTGCTTTATCATGAAAGTAGACTTCGTGGGGCAGATTCTGGAAGTGATTGCGATCGCAAAGCTCTATTAGTTGCTTTGGAATCGGCTTTTGAAAAAAATTCTGTGAAAATCGCAAAAATTTTGGGTATCGAAATCGGGCAAAAGTCTGCATAAAAGGGCTCTCCTGGCCAAATGGTTTAACTTTGGCAGGTCCCTGCTGTTCTGTTATGAAACTAGAATATCTTTTGCACATTCTGGAAGTGATTGCGATCGCAAAGCTCTATTAGTTGCTGTGGAATCGACTTTTAAAAATGAGAGGGCGTAAAATTCGACAAAAAAATTTGGCGACGAAATCGAGCACATGCCTTCATAAAAGGGCTCTCCTGGCCAAATGGTTTAACTTTGGCAGGTCCCTCGTGCTTTATCATGAAAGTAGACTTCGTGGGGCAGATTCTGGAAGTGATTGCGATCGCAAAGCTCTATTAGTTGCTTTGGAATCGGCTTTTGAAAAAAATTCTGTGAAAATCGCAAAAATTTTGGGTATCGAAATCGGGCAAAAGTCTGCATAAAAGGGCTCTCCTGGCCAAATGGTTTAACTTTGGCAGGTCCGTGCTGTTCTGTTATGAAACTAGAATATCTTTTGCACATTCTGGAAGTGATTGCGATCGCAAAGCTCTATTAGTTGCTGTGGAATCGACTTTTAAAAATGAGAGGGCGTAAAATTCGACAAAAAAATTTGGCGACGAAATCGAGCACATGCCTTCATAAAAGGGCTCTCCAGCCAAATGGTTTAACTTTGGCAGGTCCCTCGTGCTTTATCATGAAAGTAGACTTCGTGGGGCAGATTCTGGAAGTGATTGCGATCGCAAAGCTCTATTAGTTGCTTTGGAATCGGCTTTTGAAAAAAATTCTGTGAAAATTGCAAAAATTTTGGGTATCGAAATCGGGCAAAAGTCTGCATAAAAGGGCTCTCCTGGCCAAATGGTTTAACTTTGGCAGGTCCCTGCTGTTCTGTTATGAAACTAGAATATCTTTTGCACATTCTGGAAGTGATTGCGATCGCAAAGCTCTATTAGTTGCTGTGGAATCGACTTTTAAAAATGAGAGGGCGTAAAATTCGACAAAAAAATTTGGCGACGAAATCGAGCACATGCCTTCATAAAAGGGCTCTCCTGGCCAAATGGTTTAAGTTTGGCAGGTCCCTCGTGCTTTATCATGAAAGTAGACTTCGTGGGGCAGATTCTGGAAGTGATTGCGATCGCAAAGCTCTATTAGTTGCTTTGGAATCGGCTTTTGAAAAAAATTCTGTGAAAATCGCAAAAATTTTGGGTATCGAAATCGGGCAAAAGTCTGCATAAAAGGGCTCTCCTGGCCAAATGGTTTAACTTTGGCAGGTCCCTGCTGTTCTGTTATGAAACTAGAATATCTTTTGCACATTCTGGAAGTGATTGCGATCGCAAAGCTCTATTAGTTGCTGTGGAATCGACTTTTAAAAATGAGAGGGCGTAAAATTCGACAAAAAAATTTGGCGACGAAATCGAGCACATGCCTTCATAAAAGGGCTCTCCTGGCCAAATGGTTTAACTTTGGCAGGTCCCTCGTGCTTTATCATGAAAGTAGACTTCGTGGGGCAGATTCTGGAAGTGATTGCGATCGCAAAGCTCTATTAGTTGCTTTGGAATCGAGTTTTGAAAAAAATTCTGTGAAAATCGCAAAAATTTTGGGTATCGAAATCGGGCAAAAGTCTGCATAAAAGGGCTCTCCTGGCCAAATGGTTTAACTTTGGCAGGTCCCTGCTGTTCTGTTATGAAACTAGAATATCTTTTGCACATTCTGGAAGTGATTGCGATCGCAAAGCTCTATTAGTTGCTGTGGAATCGACTTTTAAAAATGAGAGGGCGTAAAATTCGACAAAAAAATTTGGCGACGAAATCGAGCACATGCCTTCATAAAAGGGCTCTCCTGGCCAAATGGTTTAACTTTGGCAGGTCCCTCGTGCTTTATCATGAAAGTAGACTTCGTGGGGCAGATTCTGGAAGTGATTGCGATCGCAAAGCTCTATTAGTTGCTTTGGAATCGGCTTTTGAAAAAAATTCTGTGAAAATCGCAAAAATTTTGGGTATCGAAATCGGGCAAAAGTCTGCATAAAAGGGCTCTCCTGGCCAAATGGTTTAACTTTGGCAGGTCCCCGCTGTTCTGTTATGAAACTAGAATATCTTTTGCACATTCTGGAAGTGATTGCGATCGCAAAGCTCTATTAGTTGCTGTGGAATCGACTTTTAAAAATGAGAGGGCGTAAAATTCGACAAAAAAATTTGGCGACGAAATCGAGCACATGCCTTCATAAAAGGGCTCTCCTGGCCAAATGGTTTAAGTTTGGCAGGTCCCTCGTGCTTTATCATGAAAGTAGACTTCGTGGGGCAGATTCTGGAAGTGATTGCGATCGCAAAGCTCTATTAGTTGCTTTGGAATCGGCTTTTGAAAAAAATTCTGTGAAAATCGCAAAAATTTTGGGTATCGAAATCGGGCAAAAGTCTGCATAAAAGGGCTCTCCTGGCCAAATGGTTTAACTTTGGCAGGTCCCTGCTGTTCTGTTATGAAACTAGAATATCTTTTGCACATTCTGGAAGTGATTGCGATCGCAAAGCTCTATTAGTTGCTGTGGAATCGACTTTTAAAAATGAGAGGGCGTAAAATTCGACAAAAAAATTTGGCGACGAAATCGAGCACATTCCTTCATAAAAGGGCTCTCCTGGCCAAATGGTTTAACTTTGGCAGGTCCCTCGTGCTTTATCATGAAAGTAGACTTCGTGGGGCAGATTCTGGAAGTGATTGCGATCGCAAAGCTCTATTAGTTGCTTTGGAATCGGCTTTTGAAAAAAATTCTGTGAAAATCGCAAAAATTTTGGGTATCGAAATCGGGCAAAAGTCTGCATAAAAGGGCTCTCCTGGCCAAATGGTTTAACTTTGGCAGGTCCCTGCTGTTCTGTTATGAAACTAGAATATCTTTTGCACATTCTGGAAGTGATTGCGATCGCAAAGCTCTATTAGTTGCTGTGGAATCGACTTTTAAAAATGAGAGGGCGTAAAATTCGACAAAAAAATTTGGCGACGAAATCGAGCACATGCCTTCATAAAAGGGCTCTCCTGGCCAAATGGTTTAACTTTGGCAGGTCCCTCGTGCTTTATCATGAAAGTAGACTTCGTGGGGCAGATTCTGGAAGTGATTGCGATCGCAAAGCTCTATTAGTTGCTTTGGAATCGGCTTTTGAAAAAAATTCTGTGAAAATCGCAAAAATTTTGGGTATCGAAATCGGGCAAAAGTCTGCATAAAAGGGCTCTCCTGGCCAAATGGTTTAACTTTGGCAGGTCCCTGCTGTTCTGTTATGAAACTAGAATATCTTTTGCACATTCTGGAAGTCATTGCGATCGCAAAGCTCTATTAGTTGCTGTGGAATCGACTTTTAAAAATGAGAGGGCGTAAAATTCGACAAAAAAATTTGGCGACGAAATCGAGCACATGCCTTCATAAAAGGGCTCTCCTGGCCAAATGGTTTAACTTTGGCAGGTCCCTCGTGCTTTATCATGAAAGTAGACTTCGTGGGGCAGATTCTGGAAGTGATTGCGATCGCAAAGCTCTATTAGTTGCTTTGGAATCGGCTTTTGAAAAAAATTCTGTGAAAATCGCAAAAATTTTGGGTATCGAAATCGGGCAAAAGTCTGCATAAAAGGGCTCTCCTGGCCAAATGGTTTAACTTTGGCAGGTCCCTGCTGTTCTGTTATGAAACTAGAATATCTTTTGCACATTCTGGAAGTGATTGCGATCGCAAAGCTCTATTAGTTGCTGTGGAATCGACTTTTAAAAATGAGAGGGCATAAAATTCGACAAAAAAATTTGGCGACGAAATCGAGCACATGCCTTCATAAAAGGGCTCTCCTGGCCAAATGGTTTAACTTTGGCAGGTCCCTCGTGCTTTATCATGAAAGTAGACTTCGTGGGGCAGATTCTGGAAGTGATTGCGATCGCAAAGCTCTATTAGTTGCTTTGGAATCGGCTTTTGAAAAAAATTCTGTGAAAATCGCAAAAATTTTGGGTATCGAAATCGGGCAAAAGTCTGCATAAAAGGGCTCTCCTGGCCAAATGGTTTAACTTTGGCAGGTCCCTGCTGTTCTGTTATGAAACTAGAATATCTTTTGCACATTCTGGAAGTGATTGCGATCGCAAAGCTCTATTAGTTGCTGTGGAATCGACTTTTAAAAATGAGAGGGCGTAAAATTCGACAAAAAAATTTGGCGACGAAATCGAGCACATGCCTTCATAAAAGGGCTCTCCTGGCCAAATGGTTTAACTTTGGCAGGTCCCTCGTGCTTTATCATGAAAGTAGACTTCGTGGGGCAGATTCTGGAAGTGATTGCGATCGCAAAGCTCTATTAGTTGCTTTGGAATCGGCTTTTGAAAAAAATTCTGTGAAAATCGCAAAAATTTTGGGTATCGAAATCGGGCAAAAGTCTGCATAAAAGGGCTCTCCTGGCCAAATGGTTTAACTTTGGCAGGTCCCTGCTGTTCTGTTATGAAACTAGAATATCTTTTGCACATTCTGGAAGTGATTGCGATCGCAAAGCTCTATTAGTTGCTGTGGAATCGACTTTTAAAAATGAGAGGGCGTAAAATTCGACAAAAAAATTTGGCGACGAAATCGAGCACATGCCTTCATAAAAGGGCTCTCCTGGCCAAATGGTTTAACTTTGGCAGGTCCCTCGTGCTTTATCATGAAAGTAGACTTCGTGGGGCAGATTCTGGAAGTGATTCCGATCGCAAAGCTCTATTAGTTGCTTTGGAATCGGCTTTTGAAAAAAATTCTGTGAAAATCGCAAAAATTTTGGGTATCGAAATCGGGCAAAAGTCTGCATAAAAGGGCTCTCCTGGCCAAATGGTTTAACTTTGGCAGGTCCCTGCTGTTCTGTTATGAAACTAGAATATCTTTTGCACATTCTGGAAGTGATTGCGATCGCAAAGCTCTATTAGTTGCTGTGGAATCGACTTTTAAAAATGAGAGGGCGTAAAATTCGACAAAAAAATTTGGCGACGAAATCGAGCACATGCCTTCATAAAAGGGCTCTCCTGGCCAAATGGTTTAACTTTGGCAGGTCCCTCGTGCTTTATCATGAAAGTAGACTTCGTGGGGCAGATTCTGGAAGTGATTGCGATCGCAAAGCTCTATTAGTTGCTTTAGAATCGGCTTTTGAAAAAAATTCTGTGAAAATCGCAAAAATTTTGGGTATCGAAATCGGGCAAAAGTCTGCATAAAAGGGCTCTCCTGGCCAAATGGTTTAACTTTGGCAGGTCCCTGCTGTTCTGTTATGAAACTAGAATATCTTTTGCACATTCTGGAAGTGATTGCGATCGCAAAGCTCTATTAGTTGCTGTGGAATCGACTTTTAAAAATGAGAGGGCGTAAAATTCGACAAAAAAATTTGGCGACGAAATCGAGCACATGCCTTCATAAAAGGGCTCTCCTGGCCAAATGGTTTAACTTTGGCAGGTCCCTCGTGCTTTATCATGAAAGTAGACTTCGTGGGGCAGATTCTGGAAGTGATTGCGATCGCAAAGCTCTATTAGTTGCTTTGGAATCGGCTTTTGAAAAAAATTCTGTGAAAATCGCAAAAATTTTGGGTATCGAAATCGGGCAAAAGTCTGCATAAAAGGGCTCTCCTGGCCAAATGGTTTAACTTTGGCAGGTCCCTGCTGTTCTGTTATGAAACTAGAATATCTTTTGCACATTCTGGAAGTGATTGCGATCGCAAAGCTCTATTAGTTGCTGTGGAATCGACTTTTAAAAATGAGAGGGCGTAAAATTCGACAAAAAAATTTGGCGACGAAATCGAGCACATGCCTTCATAAAAGGGCTCTCCTGGCCAAATGGTTTAACTTTGGCAGATCCCTCGTGCTTTATCATGAAAGTAGACTTCGTGGGGCAGATTCTGGAAGTGATTGCGATCGCAAAGCTCTATTAGTTGCTTTGGAATCGGCTTTTGAAAAAAATTCTGTGAAAATCGCAAAAATTTTGGGTATCGAAATCGGGCAAAAGTCTGCATAAAAGGGCTCTCCTGGCCAAATGGTTTAACTTTGGCAGGTCCCTGCTGTTCTGTTATGAAACTAGAATATCTTTTGCACATTCTGGAAGTGATTGCGATCGCAAAGCTCTATTAGTTGCTGTGGAATCGACTTTTAAAAATGAGAGGGCGTAAAATTCGACAAAAAAATTTGGCGACGAAATCGAGCACATGCCTTCATAAAAGGGCTCTCCTGGCCAAATGGTTTAACTTTGGCAGGTCCCTCGTGCTTTATCATGAAAGTAGACTTCGTGGGGCAGATTCTGGAAGTGATTGCGATCGCAAAGCTCTATTAGTTGCTTTGGAATCGGCTTTTGAAAAAAATTCTGTGAAAATCGCAAAAATTTTGGGTATCGAAATCGGGCAAAAGTCTGCATAAAAGGGCTCTCCTGGCCAAATGGTTTAACTTTGGCAGGTCCCTGCTGTTCTGTTATGAAACTACAATATCTTTTGCACATTCTGGAAGTGATTGCGATCGCAAAGCTCTATTAGTTGCTGTGGAATCGACTTTTAAAAATGAGAGGGCGTAAAATTCGACAAAAAAATTTGGCGACGAAATCGAGCACATGCCTTCATAAAAGGGCTCTCCTGGCCAAATGGTTTAACTTTGGCAGGTCCCTCGTGCTTTATCATGAAAGTAGACTTCGTGGGGCAGATTCTGGAAGTGATTGCGATCGCAAAGCTCTATTAGTTGCTTTGGAATCGGCTTTTGAAAAAAATTCTGTGAAAATCGCAAAAATTTTGGGTATCGAAATCGGGCAAAAGTCTGCATAAAAGGGCTCTCCTGGCCAAATGGTTTAACTTTGGCAGGTCCCTGCTGTTCTGTTATGAAACTAGAATATCTTTTGCACATTCTGGAAGTGATTGCGATCGCAAAGCTCTATTAGTTGCTGTGGAATCGACTTTTAAAAATGAGAGGGCGTAAAATTCGACAAAAAAATTTGGCGACGAAATCGAGCACATGCCTTCATAAAAGGGCTCTCCTGGCCAAATGGTTTAACTTTGGCAGGTCCCTCGTGCTTTATCATGAAAGTAGACTTCGTGGGGCAGATTCTGGAAGTGATTGCGATCGCAAAGCTCTATTAGTTGCTTTGGAATCGGCTTTTGAAAAAAATTCTGTGAAAATCGCAAAAATTTTGGGTATCGAAATCGGGCAAAAGTCTGCATAAAAGGGCTCTCCTGGCCAAATGGTTTAACTTTGGCAGGTCCCTGCTGTTCTGTTATGAAACTAGAATATCTTTTGCACATTCTGGAAGTGATTGCGATCGCAAAGCTCTATTAGTTGCTGTGGAATCGACTTTTAAAAATGAGAGGGCGTAAAATTCGACAAAAAAATTTGGCGACGAAATCGAGCACATGCCTTCATAAAAGGGCTCTCCTGGCCAAATGGTTTAACTTTGGCAGGTCCCTCGTGCTTTATCATGAAAGTAGACTTCGTGGGGCAGATTCTGGAAGTGATTGCGATCGCAAAGCTCTATTAGTTGCTTTGGAATCGGCTTTTGAAAAAAATTCTGTGAAAATCGCAAAAATTTTGGGTATCGAAATCGGGCAAAAGTCTGCATAAAAGGGCTCTCCTGGCCAAATGGTTTAACTTTGGCAGGTCCCTGCTGTTCTGTTATGAAACTAGAATATCTTTTGCACATTCTGGAAGTGATTGCGATCGCAAAGCTCTATTAGTTGCTGTGGAATCGACTTTTAAAAATGAGAGGGCGTAAAATTCGACAAAAAAATTTGGCGACGAAATCGAGCACATGCCTTCATAAAAGGGCTCTCCTGGCCAAATGGTTTAACTTTGGCAGGTCCCTCGTGCTTTATCATGAAAGTAGACTTCGTGGGGCAGATTCTGGAAGTGATTGCGATCGCAAAGCTCTATTAGTTGCTTTGGAATCGGCTTTTGAAAAAAATTCTGTGAAAATCGCAAAAATTTTGGGTATCGAAATCGGGCAAAAGTCTGCATAAAAGGGCTCTCCTGGCCAAATGGTTTAACTTTGGCAGGTCCCCGCTGTTCTGTTATGAAACTAGAATATCTTTTGCACATTCTGGAAGTGATTGCGATCGCAAAGCTCTATTAGTTGCTGTGGAATCGACTTTTAAAAATGAGAGGGCGTAAAATTCGACAAAAAAATTTGGCGACGAAATCGAGCACATGCCTTCATAAAAGGGCTCTCCTGGCCAAATGGTTTAACTTTGGCAGGTCCCTCGTGCTTTATCATGAAAGTAGACTTCGTGGGGCAGATTCTGGAAGTGATTGCGATCGCAAAGCTCTATTAGTTGCTTTGGAATCGGCTTTTGAAAAAATTCTGTGAAAATCGCAAAAATTTTGGGTATCGAAATCGGGCAAAAGTCTGCATAAAAGGGCTCTCCTGGCCAAATGGTTTAACTTTGGCAGGTCCCTGCTGTTCTGTTATGAAACTAGAATATCTTTTGCACATTCTGGAAGTGATTGCGATCGCAAAGCTCTATTAGTTGCTGTGGAATCGACTTTTAAAAATGAGAGGGCGTAAAATTCGACAAAAAAATTTGGCGACGAAATCGAGCACATGCCTTCATAAAAGGGCTCTCCTGGCCAAATGGTTTAACTTTGGCAGGTCCCTCGTGCTTTATCATGAAAGTAGACTTCGTGGGGCAGATTCTGGAAGTGATTCCGATCGCAAAGCTCTATTAGTTGCTTTGGAATCGGCTTTTGAAAAAAATTCTGTGAAAATCGCAAAAATTTTGGGTATCGAAATCGGGCAAAAGTCTGCATAAAAGGGCTCTCCTGGCCAAATGGTTTAACTTTGGCAGGTCCCTGCTGTTCTGTTATGAAACTAGAATATCTTTTGCACATTCTGGAAGTGATTGCGATCGCAAAGCTCTATTAGTTGCTGTGGAATCGACTTTTAAAAATGAGAGGGCGTAAAATTCGACAAAAAAATTTGGCGACGAAATCGAGCACATGCCTTCATAAAAGGGCTCTCCTGGCCAAATGGTTTAACTTTGGCAGGTCCCTCGTGCTTTATCATGAAAGTAGACTTCGTGGGGCAGATTCTGGAAGTGATTGCGATCGCAAAGCTCTATTAGTTGCTTTGGAATCGGCTTTTGAAAAAAATTCTGTGAAAATCGCAAAAATTTTGGGTATCGAAATCGGGCAAAAGTCTGCATAAAAGGGCTCTCCTGGCCAAATGGTTTAACTTTGGCAGGTCCCTGCTGTTCTGTTATGAAACTAGAATATCTTTTGCACATTCTGGAAGTGATTGCGATCGCAAAGCTCTATTAGTTGCTGTGGAATCGACTTTTAAAAATGAGAGGGCGTAAAATTCGACAAAAAAATTTGGCGACGAAATCGAGCACATGCCTTCATAAAAGGGCTCTCCTGGCCAAATGGTTTAACTTTGGCAGGTCCCTCGTGCTTTATCATGAAAGTAGACTTCGTGGGGCAGATTCTGGAAGTGATTGCGATCGCAAAGCTCTATTAGTTGCTTTGGAATCGGCTTTTGAAAAAAATTCTGTGAAAATCGCAAAAATTTTGGGTGTCGAAATCGGGCAAAAGTCTGCATAAAAGGGCTCTCCTGGCCAAATGGTTTAACTTTGGCAGGTCCCTGCTGTTCTGTTATGAAACTAGAATATCTTTTGCACATTCTGGAAGTGATTGCGATCGCAAAGCTCTATTAGTTGCTGTGGAATCGACTTTTAAAAATGAGAGGGCGTAAAATTCGACAAAAAAATTTGGCGACGAAATCGAGCACATGCCTTCATAAAAGGGCTCTCCTGGCCAATTGGTTTAACTTTGGCAGATCCCTCGTGCTTTATCATGAAAGTAGACTTCGTGGGGTAGATTCTGGAAGTGATTGCGATCGCAAAGCTCTATTAGTTGCTTTGGAATCGGCTTTTGAAAAAAATTCTGTGAAAATCGCAAAAATTTTGGGTATCGAAATCGGGCAAAAGTCTGCATAAAAGGGCTCTCCTGGCCAAATGGTTTAACTTTGGCAGGTCCCTGCTGTTCTGTTATGAAACTAGAATATCTTTTGCACATTCTGGAAGTGATTGCGATCGCAAAGCTCTATTAGTTGCTGTGGAATCGACTTTTAAAAATGAGAGGGCGTAAAATTCGACAAAAAAAATTTGGCGACGAAATCGAGCACATGCCTTCATAAAAGGGCTCTCCTGGCCAAAAGGTTTAACTTTGGCAGGTCCCTCGTGCTTTATCATGAAAGTAGACTTCGTGGGGCAGATTCTGGAAGTGATTGCGATCGCAAAGCTCTATTAGTTGCTTTGGAATCGGCTTTTGAAAAAAATTCTGTGAAAATCGCAAAAATTTTGGGTATCGAAATCGGGCAAAAGTCTGCATAAAAGGGCTCTCCTGGCCAAATGGTTTAACTTTGGCAGGTCCCTGCTGTTCTGTTATGAAACTAGAATATCTTTTGCACATTCTGGAAGTGATTGCGATCGCAAAGCTCTATTAGTTGCTGTGGAATCGACTTTTAAAAATGAGAGGGCGTAAAATTCGACAAAAAAATTTGGCGACGAAATCGAGCACATGCCTTCATAAAAGGGCTCTCCTGGCCAAATGGTTTAACTTTGGCAGGTCCCTCGTGCTTTATCATGAAAGTAGACTTCGTGGGGCAGATTCTGGAAGTGATTGCGATCGCAAAGCTCTATTAGTTGCTTTGGAATCGGCTTTTGAAAAAAATTCTGTGAAAATCGCAAAAATTTTGGGTATCGAAATCGGGCAAAAGTCTGCATAAAAGGGCTCTCCTGGCCAAATGGTTTAACTTTGGCAGGTCCCTGCTGTTCTGTTATGAAACTAGAATATCTTTTGCACATTCTGGAAGTGATTGCGATCGCAAAGCTCTATTAGTTGCTGTGGAATCGACTTTTAAAAATGAGAGGGCGTAAAATTCGACAAAAAAATTTGGCGACGAAATCGAGCACATGCCTTCATAAAAGGGCTCTCCTGGCCAAATGGTTTAACTTTGGCAGGTCCCTCGTGCTTTATCATGAAAGTAGACTTCGTGGGGCAGATTCTGGAAGTGATTGCGATCGCAAAGCTCTATTAGTTGCTTTGGAATCGGCTTTTGAAAAAAATTCTGTGAAAATCGCAAAAATTTTGGGTATCGAAATCGGGCAAAAGTCTGCATAAAAGGGCTCTCCTGGCCAAATGGTTTAACTTTGGCAGGTCCCTGCTGTTCTGTTATGAAACTAGAATATCTTTTGCACATTCTGGAAGTGATTGCGATCGCAAAGCTCTATTAGTTGCTGTGGAATCGACTTTTAAAAATGAGAGGGCGTAAAATTCGACAAAAAAATTTGGCGACGAAATCGAGCACATGCCTTCATAAAAGGGCTCTCCTGGCCAAATGGTTTAACTTTGGCAGGTCCCTCGTGCTTTATCATGAAAGTAGACTTCGTGGGGCAGATTCTGGAAGTGATTGCGATCGCAAAGCTCTATTAGTTGCTTTGGAATCGGCTTTTGAAAAAAATTCTGTGAAAATCGCAAAAATTTTGGGTATCGAAATCGGGCAAAAGTCTGCATAAAAGGGCTCTCCTGGCCAAATGGTTTAACTTTGGCAGGTCCCTGCTGTTCTGTTATGAAACTAGAATATCTTTTGCACATTCTGGAAGTGATTGCGATCGCAAAGCTCTATTAGTTGCTGTGGAATCGACTTTTAAAAATGAGAGGGCGTAAAATTCGACAAAAAAATTTGGCGACGAAATCGAGCACATGCCTTCATAAAAGGGCTCTCCTGGCCAAATGGTTTAACTTTGGCAGGTCCCTCGTGCTTTATCATGAAAGTAGACTTCGTGGGGCAGATTCTGGAAGTGATTGCGATCGCAAAGCTCTATTAGTTGCTTTGGAATCGGCTTTTGAAAAAAATTCTGTGAAAATCGCAAAAATTTTGGGTATCGAAATCGGGCAAAAGTCTGCATAAAAGGGCTCTCCTGGCCAAATGGTTTAACTTTGGCAGGTCCCTGCTGTTCTGTTATGAAACTAGAATATCTTTTGCACATTCTGGAAGTGATTGCGATCGCAAAGCTCTATTAGTTGCTGTGGAATCGACTTTTAAAAATGAGAGGGCGTAAAATTCGACAAAAAAATTTGGCGACGAAATCGAGCACATGCCTTCATAAAAGGGCTCTCCTGGCCAAATGGTTTAACTTTGGCAGGTCCCTCGTGCTTTATCATGAAAGTAGACTTCGTGGGGCAGATTCTGGAAGTGATTCCGATCGCAAAGCTCTATTAGTTGCTTTGGAATCGGCTTTTGAAAAAAATTCTGTGAAAATCGCAAAAATTTTGGGTATCGAAATCGGGCAAAAGTCTGCATAAAAGGGCTCTCCTGGCCAAATGGTTTAACTTTGGCAGGTCCCTGCTGTTCTGTTATGAAACTAGAATATCTTTTGCACATTCTGGAAGTGATTGCGATCGCAAAGCTCTATTAGTTGCTGTGGAATCGACTTTTAAAAATGAGAGGGCGTAAAATTCGACAAAAAAATTTGGCGACGAAATCGAGCACATGCCTTCATAAAAGGGCTCTCCTGGCCAAATGGTTTAACTTTGGCAGGTCCCTCGTGCTTTATCATGAAAGTAGACTTCGTGGGGCAGATTCTGGAAGTGATTGCGATCGCAAAGCTCTATTAGTTGCTTTGGAATCGGCTTTTGAAAAAAATTCTGTGAAAATCGCAAAAATTTTGGGTATCGAAATCGGGCAAAAGTCTGCATAAAAGGGCTCTCCTGGCCAAATGGTTTAACTTTGGCAGGTCCCTGCTGTTCTGTTATGAAACTAGAATATCTTTTGCACATTCTGGAAGTGATTGCGATCGCAAAGCTCTATTAGTTGCTGTGGAATCGACTTTTAAAAATGAGAGGGCGTAAAATTCGACAAAAAAATTTGGCGACGAAATCGAGCACATGCCTTCATAAAAGAGCTCTCCTGGCCAAATGGTTTAACTTTGGCAGGTCCCTCGTGCTTTATCATGAAAGTAGACTTCGTGGGGCAGATTCTGGAAGTGATTGCGATCGCAAAGCTCTATTAGTTGCTTTGGAATCGGCTTTTGAAAAAAATTCTGTGAAAATCGCAAAAATTTTGGGTATCGAAATCGGGTAAAAGTCTGCATAAAAGGGCTCTCCTGGCCAAATGGTTTAACTTTGGCAGGTCCCTGCTGTTCTGTTATGAAACTAGAATATCTTTTGCACATTCTGGAAGTGATTGCGATCGCAAAGCTCTAGTAGTTGCTGTGGAATCGACTTTTAAAAATGAGAGGGCGTAAAATTCGACAAAAAAATTTGGCGACGAAATCGAGCACATGCCTTCATAAAAGGGCTCTCCTGGCCAAATGGTTTAACTTTGGCAGGTCCCTCGTGCTTTATCATGAAAGTAGACTTCGCGGGGCAGATTCTGGAAGTGATTGCGATCGCAAAGCTCTATTAGTTGCTTTGGAATCGGCTTTTGAAAAAAATTCTGTGAAAATCGCAAAAATTTTGGGTATCGAAATCGGGCAAAAGTCTGCATAAAAGGGCTCTCCTGGCCAAATGGTTTAACTTTGGCAGGTCCCTGCTGTTCTGTTATGAAACTAGAATATATTTTGCACATTCTGGAAGTGATTGCGATCGCAAAGCTCTATTAGTTGCTGTGGAATCGACTTTTAAAAATGAGAGGGCGTAAAATTCGACAAAAAAATTTGGCGACGAAATCGAGCACATGCCTTCATAAAAGGGCTCTCCTGGCCAAATGGTTTAACTTTGGCAGGTCCCTCGTGCTTTAACATGAAAGTAGACTTCGTGGGGCAGATTCTGGAAGTGATTGCGATCGCAAAGCTCTATTAGTTGCTTTGGAATCGGCTTTTGAAAAAAATTCTGTGAAAATCGCAAAAATTTTGGGTATCGAAATCGGGCAAAAGTCTGCATAAAAGGGCTCTCCTGGCCAAATGGTTTAACTTTGGCAGGTCCCTGCTGTTCTGTTATGAAACTAGAATATCTTTTGCACATTCTGGAAGTGATTGCGATCGCAAAGCTCTATTAGTTGCTGTGGAATCGACTTTTAAAAATGAGAGGGCGTAAAATTCGACAAAAAAATTTGGCGACGAAATCGAGCACATGCCTTCATAAAAGGGCTCTCCTGGCCAAATGGTTTAACTTTGGCAGGTCCCTCGTGCTTTATCATGAAAGTAGACTTCGTGGGGCAGATTCTGGAAGTGATTGCGATCGCAAAGCTCTATTAGTTGCTTTGGAATCGGCTTTTGAAAAAAATTCTGTGAAAATCGCAAAAATTTTGGGTATCAAAATCGGGCAAAAGTCTGCATAAAAGGGCTCTCCTGGCCAAATGGTTTAACTTTGGCAGGTCCCTGCTGTTCTGTTATGAAACTAGAATATCTTTTGCACATTCTGGAAGTGATTGCGATCGCAAAGCTCTATTAGTTGCTGTGGAATCGACTTTTAAAAATGAGAGGGCGTAAAATTCGACAAAAAAATTTGGCGACGAAATCGAGCACATGCCTTCATAAAAGGGCTCTCCTGGCCAAATGGTTTAACTTTGGCAGGTCCCTCGTGCTTTATCATGAAAGTAGACTTCGTGGGGCAGATTCTGGAAGTGATTGCGATCGCAAAGCTCTATTAGTTGCTTTGGAATCGGCTTTTGAAAAAAATTCTGTGAAAATCGCAAAAATTTTGGGTATCGAAATCGGGCAAAAGTCTGCATAAAAGGGCTCTCCTGGCCAAATGGTTTAACTTTGGCAGGTCCCTGCTGTTCTGTTATGAAACTAGAATATCTTTTGCACATTCTGGAAGTGATTGCGATCGCAAAGCTCTATTAGTTGCTGTGGAATCGACTTTTAAAAATGAGAGGGCGTAAAATTCGACAAAAAAATTTGGCGACGAAATCGAGCACATGCCTTCATAAAAGGGCTCTCCTGGCCAAATGGTTTAACTTTGGCAGGTCCCTCGTGCTTTATCATGAAAGTAGACTTCGTGGGGCAGATTCTGGAAGTGATTGCGATCGCAAAGCTCTATTAGTTGCTTTGGAATCGGCTTTTGAAAAAAATTCTGTGAAAATCGCAAAAATTTTGGGTATCGAAATCGGGCAAAAGTCTGCATAAAAGGGCTCTCCTGGCCAAATGGTTTAACTTTGGCAGGTCCCTGCTGTTCTGTTATGAAACTAGAATATCTTTTGCACATTCTGGAAGTGATTGCGATCGCAAAGCTCTATTAGTTGCTGTGGAATCGACTTTTAAAAATGAGAGGGCGTAAAATTCGACAAAAAAATTTGGCGACGAAATCGAGCACATGCCTTCATAAAAGGGCTCTCCTGGCCAAATGGTTTAACTTTGGCAGGTCCCTCGTGCTTTATCATGAAAGTAGACTTCGTGGGGCAGATTCTGGAAGTGATTGCGATCGCAAAGCTCTATTAGTTGCTTTGGAATCGGCTTTTGAAAAAAATTCTGTGAAAATCGCAAAAATTTTGGGTATCAAAATCGGGCAAAAGTCTGCATAAAAGGGCTCTCCTGGCCAAATGGTTTAACTTTGGCAGGTCCCTGCTGTTCTGTTATGAAACTAGAATATATTTTGCACATTCTGGAATTGATTGCGATCGCAAAGCTCTATTAGTTGCTGTGGAATCGACTTTTAAAAATGAGAGGGCGTAAAATTCGACAAAAAAATTTGGCGACGAAATCGAGCACATGCCTTCATATAAGGGCTCTCCTGGCCAAATGGTTTAACTTTGGCAGGTCCCTCGTGCTTTATCATGAAAGTAGACTTCGTGGGGCAGATTCTGGAAGTGATTGCGATCGCAAAGCTCTATTAGTTGCTTTGGAATCGGCTTTTGAAAAAAATTCTGCGAAAATCGCAAAAATTTTGGGTATCGAAATCTGGCAAAAGTCTGCATAAAAGGGCTCTCCTGGCCAAATGGTTTAACTTTGGCAGGTCCCTGCTGTTCTGTTATGAAACTAGAATATGTTTTGCACATTCTGGAAGTGATTGCGATCGCAAAGCTCTATTAGCTGCTGTGGAATCGACTTTTAAAAATGAGAGGTCGTAAAATTCGACAAAAAAATTTGGCGACGAAATCGAGCACATGCCTTCATAAAAGGGCTCTCCTGGCCAAATGGTTTAACTTTGGCAGGTCCCTCGTGCTTTATCATGAAAGTAGACTTCGTGGGGCAGATTCTGGAAGTGATTGCGATCGCAAAGCTCTATTAGTTGCTTTGGAATCGGCTTTTGAAAAAAATTCTGCGAAAATCGCAAAAATTTTGGGTATCGAAATCTGGCAAAAGTCTGCATAAAAGGGCTCTCCTGGCCAAATGGTTTAACTTTGGCAGGTCCCTGCTGTTCTGTTATGAAACTAGAATATGTTTTGCACATTCTGGAAGTGATTGCGATCGCAAAGCTCTATTAGCTGCTGTGGAATCGACTTTTAAAAATGAGAGGTCGTAAAATTCGACAAAAAAATTTGGCGACGAAATCGAGCACATGCCTTCATAAAAGGGCTCTCCTGGCCAAATGGTTTAACTTTGGCAGGTCCCTCGTGCTTTATCATGAAAGTAGACTTCGTGGGGCAGATTCTGGAAGTGATTGCGATCGCAAAGCTCTATTAGTTGCTTTGGAATCGGCTTTTGAAAAAAATTCTGCGAAAATCGCAAAAATTTTGGGTATCGAAATCTGGCAAAAGTCTGCATAAAAGGGCTCTCCTGGCCAAATGGTTTAACTTTGGCAGGTCCCTGCTGTTCTGTTATGAAACTAGAATATGTTTTGCACATTCTGGAAGTGATTGCGATCGCAAAGCTCTATTAGCTGCTGTGGAATCGACTTTTAAAAATGAGAGGTCGTAAAATTCGACAAAAAAATTTGGCGACGAAATCGAGCACATGCCTTCATAAAAGGGCTCTCCTGGCCAAATGGTTTAACTTTGGCAGGTCCCTCGTGCTTTATCATGAAAGTAGACTTCGTGGGGCAGATTCTGGAAGTGATTGCGATCGCAAAGCTCTATTAGTTGCTTTGGAATCGGCTTTTGAAAAAAATTCTGCGAAAATCGCAAAAATTTTGGGTATCGAAATCTGGCAAAAGTCTGCATAAAAGGGCTCTCCTGGCCAAATGGTTTAACTTTGGCAGGTCCCTGCTGTTCTGTTATGAAACTAGAATATGTTTTGCACATTCTGGAAGTGATTGCGATCGCAAAGCTCTATTAGCTGCTGTGGAATCGACTTTTAAAAATGAGAGGTCGTAAAATTCGACAAAAAAATTTGGCGACGAAATCGAGCACATGCCTTCATAAAAGGGCTCTCCTGGCCAAATGGTTTAACTTTGGCAGGTCCCTCGTGCTTTATCATGAAAGTAGACTTCGTGGGGCAGATTCTGGAAGTGATTGCGATCGCAAAGCTCTATTAGTTGCTTTGGAATCGGCTTTTGAAAAAAATTCTGCGAAAATCGCAAAAATTTTGGGTATCGAAATCTGGCAAAAGTCTGCATAAAAGGGCTCTCCTGGCCAAATGGTTTAACTTTGGCAGGTCCCTGCTGTTCTGTTATGAAACTAGAATATGTTTTGCACATTCTGGAAGTGATTGCGATCGCAAAGCTCTATTAGCTGCTGTGGAATCGACTTTTAAAAATGAGAGGTCGTAAAATTCGACAAAAAAATTTGGCGACGAAATCGAGCACATGCCTTCATAAAAGGGCTCTCCTGGCCAAATGGTTTAACTTTGGCAGGTCCCTCGTGCTTTATCATGAAAGTAGACTTCGTGGGGCAGATTCTGGAAGTGATTGCGATCGCAAAGCTCTATTAGTTGCTTTGGAATCGGCTTTTGAAAAAAATTCTGCGAAAATCGCAAAAATTTTGGGTATCGAAATCTGGCAAAAGTCTGCATAAAAGGGCTCTCCTGGCCAAATGGTTTAACTTTGGCAGGTCCCTGCTGTTCTGTTATGAAACTAGAATATGTTTTGCACATTCTGGAAGTGATTGCGATCGCAAAGCTCTATTAGCTGCTGTGGAATCGACTTTTAAAAATGAGAGGTCGTAAAATTCGACAAAAAAATTTGGCGACGAAATCGAGCACATGCCTTCATAAAAGGGCTCTCCTGGCCAAATGGTTTAACTTTGGCAGGTCCCTCGTGCTTTATCATGAAAGTAGACTTCGTGGGGCAGATTCTGGAAGTGATTGCGATCGCAAAGCTCTATTAGTTGCTTTGGAATCGGCTTTTGAAAAAAATTCTGCGAAAATCGCAAAAATTTTGGGTATCGAAATCTGGCAAAAGTCTGCATAAAAGGGCTCTCCTGGCCAAATGGTTTAACTTTGGCAGGTCCCTGCTGTTCTGTTATGAAACTAGAATATGTTTTGCACATTCTGGAAGTGATTGCGATCGCAAAGCTCTATTAGCTGCTGTGGAATCGACTTTTAAAAATGAGAGGTCGTAAAATTCGACAAAAAAATTTGGCGACGAAATCGAGCACATGCCTTCATAAAAGGGCTCTCCTGGCCAAATGGTTTAACTTTGGCAGGTCCCTCGTGCTTTATCATGAAAGTAGACTTCGTGGGGCAGATTCTGGAAGTGATTGCGATCGCAAAGCTCTATTAGTTGCTTTGGAATCGGCTTTTGAAAAAAATTCTGCGAAAATCGCAAAAATTTTGGGTATCGAAATCTGGCAAAAGTCTGCATAAAAGGGCTCTCCTGGCCAAATGGTTTAACTTTGGCAGGTCCCTGCTGTTCTGTTATGAAACTAGAATATGTTTTGCACATTCTGGAAGTGATTGCGATCGCAAAGCTCTATTAGCTGCTGTGGAATCGACTTTTAAAAATGAGAGGTCGTAAAATTCGACAAAAAAATTTGGCGACGAAATCGAGCACATGCCTTCATAAAAGGGCTCTCCTGGCCAAATGGTTTAACTTTGGCAGGTCCCTCGTGCTTTATCATGAAAGTAGACTTCGTGGGGCAGATTCTGGAAGTGATTGCGATCGCAAAGCTCTATTAGTTGCTTTGGAATCGGCTTTTGAAAAAAATTCTGCGAAAATCGCAAAAATTTTGGGTATCGAAATCTGGCAAAAGTCTGCATAAAAGGGCTCTCCTGGCCAAATGGTTTAACTTTGGCAGGTCCCTGCTGTTCTGTTATGAAACTAGAATATGTTTTGCACATTCTGGAAGTGATTGCGATCGCAAAGCTCTATTAGCTGCTGTGGAATCGACTTTTAAAAATGAGAGGTCGTAAAATTCGACAAAAAAATTTGGCGACGAAATCGAGCACATGCCTTCATAAAAGGGCTCTCCTGGCCAAATGGTTTAACTTTGGCAGGTCCCTCGTGCTTTATCATGAAAGTAGACTTCGTGGGGCAGATTCTGGAAGTGATTGCGATCGCAAAGCTCTATTAGTTGCTTTGGAATCGGCTTTTGAAAAAAATTCTGCGAAAATCGCAAAAATTTTGGGTATCGAAATCTGGCAAAAGTCTGCATAAAAGGGCTCTCCTGGCCAAATGGTTTAACTTTGGCAGGTCCCTGCTGTTCTGTTATGAAACTAGAATATGTTTTGCACATTCTGGAAGTGATTGCGATCGCAAAGCTCTATTAGCTGCTGTGGAATCGACTTTTAAAAATGAGAGGTCGTAAAATTCGACAAAAAAATTTGGCGACGAAATCGAGCACATGCCTTCATAAAAGGGCTCTCCTGGCCAAATGGTTTAACTTTGGCAGGTCCCTCGTGCTTTATCATGAAAGTAGACTTCGTGGGGCAGATTCTGGAAGTGATTGCGATCGCAAAGCTCTATTAGTTGCTTTGGAATCGGCTTTTGAAAAAAATTCTGCGAAAATCGCAAAAATTTTGGGTATCGAAATCTGGCAAAAGTCTGCATAAAAGGGCTCTCCTGGCCAAATGGTTTAACTTTGGCAGGTCCCTGCTGTTCTGTTATGAAACTAGAATATGTTTTGCACATTCTGGAAGTGATTGCGATCGCAAAGCTCTATTAGCTGCTGTGGAATCGACTTTTAAAAATGAGAGGTCGTAAAATTCGACAAAAAAATTTGGCGACGAAATCGAGCACATGCCTTCATAAAAGGGCTCTCCTGGCCAAATGGTTTAACTTTGGCAGGTCCCTCGTGCTTTATCATGAAAGTAGACTTCGTGGGGCAGATTCTGGAAGTGATTGCGATCGCAAAGCTCTATTAGTTGCTTTGGAATCGGCTTTTGAAAAAAATTCTGCGAAAATCGCAAAAATTTTGGGTATCGAAATCTGGCAAAAGTCTGCATAAAAGGGCTCTCCTGGCCAAATGGTTTAACTTTGGCAGGTCCCTGCTGTTCTGTTATGAAACTAGAATATGTTTTGCACATTCTGGAAGTGATTGCGATCGCAAAGCTCTATTAGCTGCTGTGGAATCGACTTTTAAAAATGAGAGGTCGTAAAATTCGACAAAAAAATTTGGCGACGAAATCGAGCGCATGCCTTCATAAAAGGGCTCTCCTGGCCAAATGGTTTAACTTTGGCAGGTCCCTCGTGCTTTATCATGAAAGTAGACTTCGTGGGGCAGATTCTGGAAGTGATTGCGATCGCAAAGCTCTATTAGTTGCTTTGGAATCGGCTTTTGAAAAAAATTCTGCGAAAATCGCAAAAATTTTGGGTATCGAAATCTGGCAAAAGTCTGCATAAAAGGGCTCTCCTGGCCAAATGGTTTAACTTTGGCAGGTCCCTGCTGTTCTGTTATGAAACTAGAATATGTTTTGCACATTCTGGAAGTGATTGCGATCGCAAAGCTCTATTAGCTGCTGTGGAATCGACTTTTAAAAATGAGAGGTCGTAAAATTCGACAAAAAAATTTGGCGACGAAATCGAGCACATGCCTTCATAAAAGGGCTCTCCTGGCCAAATGGTTTAACTTTGGCAGGTCCCTCGTGCTTTATCATGAAAGTAGACTTCGTGGGGCAGATTCTGGAAGTGATTGCGATCGCAAAGCTCTATTAGTTGCTTTGGAATCGGCTTTTGAAAAAAATTCTGCGAAAATCGCAAAAATTTTGGGTATCGAAATCTGGCAAAAGTCTGCATAAAAGGGCTCTCCTGGCCAAATGGTTTAACTTTGGCAGGTCCCTGCTGTTCTGTTATGAAACTAGAATATGTTTTGCACATTCTGGAAGTGATTGCGATCGCAAAGCTCTATTAGCTGCTGTGGAATCGACTTTTAAAAATGAGAGGTCGTAAAATTCGACAAAAAAATTTGGCGACGAAATCGAGCACATGCCTTCATAAAAGGGCTCTCCTGGCCAAATGGTTTAACTTTGGCAGGTCCCTCGTGCTTTATCATGAAAGTAGACTTCGTGGGGCAGATTCTGGAAGTGATTGCGATCGCAAAGCTCTATTAGTTGCTTTGGAATCGGCTTTTGAAAAAAATTCTGCGAAAATCGCAAAAATTTTGGGTATCGAAATCTGGCAAAAGTCTGCATAAAAGGGCTCTCCTGGCCAAATGGTTTAACTTTGGCAGGTCCCTGCTGTTCTGTTATGAAACTAGAATATGTTTTGCACATTCTGGAAGTGATTGCGATCGCAAAGCTCTATTAGCTGCTGTGGAATCGACTTTTAAAAATGAGAGGTCGTAAAATTCGACAAAAAAATTTGGCGACGAAATCCAGCACATGCCTTCATAAAAGGGCTCTCCTGGCCAAATGGTTTAACTTTGGCAGGTCCCTCGTGCTTTATCATGAAAGTAGACTTCGTGGGGCAGATTCTGGAAGTGATTGCGATCGCAAAGCTCTATTAGTTGCTTTGGAATCGGCTTTTGAAAAAAATTCTGCGAAAATCGCAAAAATTTTGGGTATCGAAATCTGGCAAAAGTCTGCATAAAAGGGCTCTCCTGGCCAAATGGTTTAACTTTGGCAGGTCCCTGCTGTTCTGTTATGAAACTAGAATATGTTTTGCACATTCTGGAAGTGATTGCGATCGCAAAGCTCTATTAGCTGCTGTGGAATCGACTTTTAAAAATGAGAGGTCGTAAAATTCGACAAAAAAATTTGGCGACGAAATCGAGCACATGCCTTCATAAAAGGGCTCTCCTGGCCAAATGGTTTAACTTTGGCAGGTCCCTCGTGCTTTATCATGAAAGTAGACTTCGTGGGGCAGATTCTGGAAGTGATTGCGATCGCAAAGCTCTATTAGTTGCTTTGGAATCGGCTTTTGAAAAAAATTCTGCGAAAATCGCAAAAATTTTGGGTATCGAAATCTGGCAAAAGTCTGCATAAAAGGGCTCTCCTGGCCAAATGGTTTAACTTTGGCAGGTCCCTGCTGTTCTGTTATGAAACTAGAATATGTTTTGCACATTCTGGAAGTGATTGCGATCGCAAAGCTCTATTAGCTGCTGTGGAATCGACTTTTAAAAATGAGAGGTCGTAAAATTCGACAAAAAAATTTGGCGACGAAATCGAGCACATGCCTTCATAAAAGGGCTCTCCTGGCCAAATGGTTTAACTTTGGCAGGTCCCTCGTGCTTTATCATGAAAGTAGACTTCGTGGGGCAGATTCTGGAAGTGATTGCGATCGCAAAGCTCTATTAGTTGCTTTGGAATCGGCTTTTGAAAAAAATTCTGCGAAAATCGCAAAAATTTTGGGTATCGAAATCTGGCAAAAGTCTGCATAAAAGGGCTCTCCTGGCCAAATGGTTTAACTTTGGCAGGTCCCTGCTGTTCTGTTATGAAACTAGAATATGTTTTGCACATTCTGGAAGTGATTGCGATCGCAAAGCTCTATTAGCTGCTGTGGAATCGACTTTTAAAAATGAGAGGTCGTAAAATTCGACAAAAAAATTTGGCGACGAAATCGAGCACATGCCTTCATAAAAGGGCTCTCCTGGCCAAATGGTTTAACTTTGGCAGGTCCCTCGTGCTTTATCATGAAAGTAGACTTCGTGGGGCAGATTCTGGAAGTGATTGCGATCGCAAAGCTCTATTAGTTGCTTTGGAATCGGCTTTTGAAAAAAATTCTGCGAAAATCGCAAAAATTTTGGGTATCGAAATCTGGCAAAAGTCTGCATAAAAGGGCTCTCCTGGCCAAATGGTTTAACTTTGGCAGGTCCCTGCTGTTCTGTTATGAAACTAGAATATGTTTTGCACATTCTGGAAGTGATTGCGATCGCAAAGCTCTATTAGCTGCTGTGGAATCGACTTTTAAAAATGAGAGGTCGTAAAATTCGACAAAAAAATTTGGCGACGAAATCGAGCACATGCCTTCATAAAAGGGCTCTCCTGGCCAAATGGTTTAACTTTGGCAGGTCCCTCGTGCTTTATCATGAAAGTAGACTTCGTGGGGCAGATTCTGGAAGTGATTGCGATCGCAAAGCTCTATTAGTTGCTTTGGAATCGGCTTTTGAAAAAAATTCTGCGAAAATCGCAAAAATTTTGGGTATCGAAATCTGGCAAAAGTCTGCATAAAAGGGCTCTCCTGGCCAAATGGTTTAACTTTGGCAGGTCCCTGCTGTTCTGTTATGAAACTAGAATATGTTTTGCACATTCTGGAAGTGATTGCGATCGCAAAGCTCTATTAGCTGCTGTGGAATCGACTTTTAAAAATGAGAGGTCGTAAAATTCGACAAAAAAATTTGGCGACGAAATCGAGCACATGCCTTCATAAAAGGGCTCTCCTGGCCAAATGGTTTAACTTTGGCAGGTCCCTCGTGCTTTATCATGAAAGTAGACTTCGTGGGGCAGATTCTGGAAGTGATTGCGATCGCAAAGCTCTATTAGTTGCTTTGGAATCGGCTTTTGAAAAAAATTCTGCGAAAATCGCAAAAATTTTGGGTATCGAAATCTGGCAAAAGTCTGCATAAAAGGGCTCTCCTGGCCAAATGGTTTAACTTTGGCAGGTCCCTGCTGTTCTGTTATGAAACTAGAATATGTTTTGCACATTCTGGAAGTGATTGCGATCGCAAAGCTCTATTAGCTGCTGTGGAATCGACTTTTAAAAATGAGAGGTCGTAAAATTCGACAAAAAAATTTGGCGACGAAATCGAGCACATGCCTTCATAAAAGGGCTCTCCTGGCCAAATGGTTTAACTTTGGCAGGTCCCTCGTGCTTTATCATGAAAGTAGACTTCGTGGGGCAGATTCTGGAAGTGATTGCGATCGCAAAGCTCTATTAGTTGCTTTGGAATCGGCTTTTGAAAAAAATTCTGCGAAAATCGCAAAAATTTTGGGTATCGAAATCTGGCAAAAGTCTGCATAAAAGGGCTCTCCTGGCCAAATGGTTTAACTTTGGCAGGTCCCTGCTGTTCTGTTATGAAACTAGAATATGTTTTGCACATTCTGGAAGTGATTGCGATCGCAAAGCTCTATTAGCTGCTGTGGAATCGACTTTTAAAAATGAGAGGTCGTAAAATTCGACAAAAAAATTTGGCGACGAAATCGAGCACATGCCTTCATAAAAGGGCTCTCCTGGCCAAATGGTTTAACTTTGGCAGGTCCCTCGTGCTTTATCATGAAAGTAGACTTCGTGGGGCAGATTCTGGAAGTGATTGCGATCGCAAAGCTCTATTAGTTGCTTTGGAATCGGCTTTTGAAAAAAATTCTGCGAAAATCGCAAAAATTTTGGGTATCGAAATCTGGCAAAAGTCTGCATAAAAGGGCTCTCCTGGCCAAATGGTTTAACTTTGGCAGGTCCCTGCTGTTCTGTTATGAAACTAGAATATGTTTTGCACATTCTGGAAGTGATTGCGATCGCAAAGCTCTATTAGCTGCTGTGGAATCGACTTTTAAAAATGAGAGGTCGTAAAATTCGACAAAAAAATTTGGCGACGAAATCGAGCACATGCCTTCATAAAAGGGCTCTCCTGGCCAAATGGTTTAACTTTGGCAGGTCCCTCGTGCTTTATCATGAAAGTAGACTTCGTGGGGCAGATTCTGGAAGTGATTGCGATCGCAAAGCTCTATTAGTTGCTTTGGAATCGGCTTTTGAAAAAAATTCTGCGAAAATCGCAAAAATTTTGGGTATCGAAATCTGGCAAAAGTCTGCATAAAAGGGCTCTCCTGGCCAAATGGTTTAACTTTGGCAGGTCCCTGCTGTTCTGTTATGAAACTAGAATATGTTTTGCACATTCTGGAAGTGATTGCGATCGCAAAGCTCTATTAGCTGCTGTGGAATCGACTTTTAAAAATGAGAGGTCGTAAAATTCGACAAAAAAATTTGGCGACGAAATCGAGCACATGCCTTCATAAAAGGGCTCTCCTGGCCAAATGGTTTAACTTTGGCAGGTCCCTCGTGCTTTATCATGAAAGTAGACTTCGTGGGGCAGATTCTGGAAGTGATTGCGATCGCAAAGCTCTATTAGTTGCTTTGGAATCGGCTTTTGAAAAAAATTCTGCGAAAATCGCAAAAATTTTGGGTATCGAAATCTGGCAAAAGTCTGCATAAAAGGGCTCTCCTGGCCAAATGGTTTAACTTTGGCAGGTCCCTGCTGTTCTGTTATGAAACTAGAATATGTTTTGCACATTCTGGAAGTGATTGCGATCGCAAAGCTCTATTAGCTGCTGTGGAATCGACTTTTAAAAATGAGAGGTCGTAAAATTCGACAAAAAAATTTGGCGACGAAATCGAGCACATGCCTTCATAAAAGGGCTCTCCTGGCCAAATGGTTTAACTTTGGCAGGTCCCTCGTGCTTTATCATGAAAGTAGACTTCGTGGGGCAGATTCTGGAAGTGATTGCGATCGCAAAGCTCTATTAGTTGCTTTGGAATCGGCTTTTGAAAAAAATTCTGCGAAAATCGCAAAAATTTTGGGTATCGAAATCTGGCAAAAGTCTGCATAAAAGGGCTCTCCTGGCCAAATGGTTTAACTTTGGCAGGTCCCTGCTGTTCTGTTATGAAACTAGAATATGTTTTGCACATTCTGGAAGTGATTGCGATCGCAAAGCTCTATTAGCTGCTGTGGAATCGACTTTTAAAAATGAGAGGTCGTAAAATTCGACAAAAAAATTTGGCGACGAAATCGAGCACATGCCTTCATAAAAGGGCTCTCCTGGCCAAATGGTTTAACTTTGGCAGGTCCCTCGTGCTTTATCATGAAAGTAGACTTCGTGGGGCAGATTCTGGAAGTGATTGCGATCGCAAAGCTCTATTAGTTGCTTTGGAATCGGCTTTTGAAAAAAATTCTGCGAAAATCGCAAAAATTTTGGGTATCGAAATCTGGCAAAAGTCTGCATAAAAGGGCTCTCCTGGCCAAATGGTTTAACTTTGGCAGGTCCCTGCTGTTCTGTTATGAAACTAGAATATGTTTTGCACATTCTGGAAGTGATTGCGATCGCAAAGCTCTATTAGCTGCTGTGGAATCGACTTTTAAAAATGAGAGGTCGTAAAATTCGACAAAAAAATTTGGCGACGAAATCGAGCACATGCCTTCATAAAAGGGCTCTCCTGGCCAAATGGTTTAACTTTGGCAGGTCCCTCGTGCTTTATCATGAAAGTAGACTTCGTGGGGCAGATTCTGGAAGTGATTGCGATCGCAAAGCTCTATTAGTTGCTTTGGAATCGGCTTTTGAAAAAAATTCTGCGAAAATCGCAAAAATTTTGGGTATCGAAATCTGGCAAAAGTCTGCATAAAAGGGCTCTCCTGGCCAAATGGTTTAACTTTGGCAGGTCCCTGCTGTTCTGTTATGAAACTAGAATATGTTTTGCACATTCTGGAAGTGATTGCGATCGCAAAGCTCTATTAGCTGCTGTGGAATCGACTTTTAAAAATGAGAGGTCGTAAAATTCGACAAAAAAATTTGGCGACGAAATCGAGCACATGCCTTCATAAAAGGGCTCTCCTGGCCAAATGGTTTAACTTTGGCAGGTCCCTCGTGCTTTATCATGAAAGTAGACTTCGTGGGGCAGATTCTGGAAGTGATTGCGATCGCAAAGCTCTATTAGTTGCTTTGGAATCGGCTTTTGAAAAAAATTCTGCGAAAATCGCAAAAATTTTGGGTATCGAAATCTGGCAAAAGTCTGCATAAAAGGGCTCTCCTGGCCAAATGGTTTAACTTTGGCAGGTCCCTGCTGTTCTGTTATGAAACTAGAATATGTTTTGCACATTCTGGAAGTGATTGCGATCGCAAAGCTCTATTAGCTGCTGTGGAATCGACTTTTAAAAATGAGAGGTCGTAAAATTCGACAAAAAAATTTGGCGACGAAATCGAGCACATGCCTTCATAAAAGGGCTCTCCTGGCCAAATGGTTTAACTTTGGCAGGTCCCTCGTGCTTTATCATGAAAGTAGACTTCGTGGGGCAGATTCTGGAAGTGATTGCGATCGCAAAGCTCTATTAGTTGCTTTGGAATCGGCTTTTGAAAAAAATTCTGCGAAAATCGCAAAAATTTTGGGTATCGAAATCTGGCAAAAGTCTGCATAAAAGGGCTCTCCTGGCCAAATGGTTTAACTTTGGCAGGTCCCTGCTGTTCTGTTATGAAACTAGAATATGTTTTGCACATTCTGGAAGTGATTGCGATCGCAAAGCTCTATTAGCTGCTGTGGAATCGACTTTTAAAAATGAGAGGTCGTAAAATTCGACAAAAAAATTTGGCGACGAAATCGAGCACATGCCTTCATAAAAGGGCTCTCCTGGCCAAATGGTTTAACTTTGGCAGGTCCCTCGTGCTTTATCATGAAAGTAGACTTCGTGGGGCAGATTCTGGAAGTGATTGCGATCGCAAAGCTCTATTAGTTGCTTTGGAATCGGCTTTTGAAAAAAATTCTGCGAAAATCGCAAAAATTTTGGGTATCGAAATCTGGCAAAAGTCTGCATAAAAGGGCTCTCCTGGCCAAATGGTTTAACTTTGGCAGGTCCCTGCTGTTCTGTTATGAAACTAGAATATGTTTTGCACATTCTGGAAGTGATTGCGATCGCAAAGCTCTATTAGCTGCTGTGGAATCGACTTTTAAAAATGAGAGGTCGTAAAATTCGACAAAAAAATTTGGCGACGAAATCGAGCACATGCCTTCATAAAAGGGCTCTCCTGGCCAAATGGTTTAACTTTGGCAGGTCCCTCGTGCTTTATCATGAAAGTAGACTTCGTGGGGCAGATTCTGGAAGTGATTGCGATCGCAAAGCTCTATTAGTTGCTTTGGAATCGGCTTTTGAAAAAAATTCTGCGAAAATCGCAAAAATTTTGGGTATCGAAATCTGGCAAAAGTCTGCATAAAAGGGCTCTCCTGGCCAAATGGTTTAACTTTGGCAGGTCCCTGCTGTTCTGTTATGAAACTAGAATATGTTTTGCACATTCTGGAAGTGATTGCGATCGCAAAGCTCTATTAGCTGCTGTGGAATCGACTTTTAAAAATGAGAGGTCGTAAAATTCGACAAAAAAATTTGGCGACGAAATCGAGCACATGCCTTCATAAAAGGGCTCTCCTGGCCAAATGGTTTAACTTTGGCAGGTCCCTCGTGCTTTATCATGAAAGTAGACTTCGTGGGGCAGATTCTGGAAGTGATTGCGATCGCAAAGCTCTATTAGTTGCTTTGGAATCGGCTTTTGAAAAAAATTCTGCGAAAATCGCAAAAATTTTGGGTATCGAAATCTGGCAAAAGTCTGCATAAAAGGGCTCTCCTGGCCAAATGGTTTAACTTTGGCAGGTCCCTGCTGTTCTGTTATGAAACTAGAATATGTTTTGCACATTCTGGAAGTGATTGCGATCGCAAAGCTCTATTAGCTGCTGTGGAATCGACTTTTAAAAATGAGAGGTCGTAAAATTCGACAAAAAAATTTGGCGACGAAATCGAGCACATGCCTTCATAAAAGGGCTCTCCTGGCCAAATGGTTTAACTTTGGCAGGTCCCTCGTGCTTTATCATGAAAGTAGACTTCGTGGGGCAGATTCTGGAAGTGATTGCGATCGCAAAGCTCTATTAGTTGCTTTGGAATCGGCTTTTGAAAAAAATTCTGCGAAAATCGCAAAAATTTTGGGTATCGAAATCTGGCAAAAGTCTGCATAAAAGGGCTCTCCTGGCCAAATGGTTTAACTTTGGCAGGTCCCTGCTGTTCTGTTATGAAACTAGAATATGTTTTGCACATTCTGGAAGTGATTGCGATCGCAAAGCTCTATTAGCTGCTGTGGAATCGACTTTTAAAAATGAGAGGTCGTAAAATTCGACAAAAAAATTTGGCGACGAAATCGAGCACATGCCTTCATAAAAGGGCTCTCCTGGCCAAATGGTTTAACTTTGGCAGGTCCCTCGTGCTTTATCATGAAAGTAGACTTCGTGGGGCAGATTCTGGAAGTGATTGCGATCGCAAAGCTCTATTAGTTGCTTTGGAATCGGCTTTTGAAAAAAATTCTGCGAAAATCGCAAAAATTTTGGGTATCGAAATCTGGCAAAAGTCTGCATAAAAGGGCTCTCCTGGCCAAATGGTTTAACTTTGGCAGGTCCCTGCTGTTCTGTTATGAAACTAGAATATGTTTTGCACATTCTGGAAGTGATTGCGATCGCAAAGCTCTATTAGCTGCTGTGGAATCGACTTTTAAAAATGAGAGGTCGTAAAATTCGACAAAAAAATTTGGCGACGAAATCGAGCACATGCCTTCATAAAAGGGCTCTCCTGGCCAAATGGTTTAACTTTGGCAGGTCCCTCGTGCTTTATCATGAAAGTAGACTTCGTGGGGCAGATTCTGGAAGTGATTGCGATCGCAAAGCTCTATTAGTTGCTTTGGAATCGGCTTTTGAAAAAAATTCTGCGAAAATCGCAAAAATTTTGGGTATCGAAATCTGGCAAAAGTCTGCATAAAAGGGCTCTCCTGGCCAAATGGTTTAACTTTGGCAGGTCCCTGCTGTTCTGTTATGAAACTAGAATATGTTTTGCACATTCTGGAAGTGATTGCGATCGCAAAGCTCTATTAGCTGCTGTGGAATCGACTTTTAAAAATGAGAGGTCGTAAAATTCGACAAAAAAATTTGGCGACGAAATCGAGCACATGCCTTCATAAAAGGGCTCTCCTGGCCAAATGGTTTAACTTTGGCAGGTCCCTCGTGCTTTATCATGAAAGTAGACTTCGTGGGGCAGATTCTGGAAGTGATTGCGATCGCAAAGCTCTATTAGTTGCTTTGGAATCGGCTTTTGAAAAAAATTCTGCGAAAATCGCAAAAATTTTGGGTATCGAAATCTGGCAAAAGTCTGCATAAAAGGGCTCTCCTGGCCAAATGGTTTAACTTTGGCAGGTCCCTGCTGTTCTGTTATGAAACTAGAATATGTTTTGCACATTCTGGAAGTGATTGCGATCGCAAAGCTCTATTAGCTGCTGTGGAATCGACTTTTAAAAATGAGAGGTCGTAAAATTCGACAAAAAAATTTGGCGACGAAATCGAGCACATGCCTTCATAAAAGGGCTCTCCTGGCCAAATGGTTTAACTTTGGCAGGTCCCTCGTGCTTTATCATGAAAGTAGACTTCGTGGGGCAGATTCTGGAAGTGATTGCGATCGCAAAGCTCTATTAGTTGCTTTGGAATCGGCTTTTGAAAAAAATTCTGCGAAAATCGCAAAAATTTTGGGTATCGAAATCTGGCAAAAGTCTGCATAAAAGGGCTCTCCTGGCCAAATGGTTTAACTTTGGCAGGTCCCTGCTGTTCTGTTATGAAACTAGAATATGTTTTGCACATTCTGGAAGTGATTGCGATCGCAAAGCTCTATTAGCTGCTGTGGAATCGACTTTTAAAAATGAGAGGTCGTAAAATTCGACAAAAAAATTTGGCGACGAAATCGAGCACATGCCTTCATAAAAGGGCTCTCCTGGCCAAATGGTTTAACTTTGGCAGGTCCCTCGTGCTTTATCATGAAAGTAGACTTCGTGGGGCAGATTCTGGAAGTGATTGCGATCGCAAAGCTCTATTAGTTGCTTTGGAATCGGCTTTTGAAAAAAATTCTGCGAAAATCGCAAAAATTTTGGGTATCGAAATCTGGCAAAAGTCTGCATAAAAGGGCTCTCCTGGCCAAATGGTTTAACTTTGGCAGGTCCCTGCTGTTCTGTTATGAAACTAGAATATGTTTTGCACATTCTGGAAGTGATTGCGATCGCAAAGCTCTATTAGCTGCTGTGGAATCGACTTTTAAAAATGAGAGGTCGTAAAATTCGACAAAAAAATTTGGCGACGAAATCGAGCACATGCCTTCATAAAAGGGCTCTCCTGGCCAAATGGTTTAACTTTGGCAGGTCCCTCGTGCTTTATCATGAAAGTAGACTTCGTGGGGCAGATTCTGGAAGTGATTGCGATCGCAAAGCTCTATTAGTTGCTTTGGAATCGGCTTTTGAAAAAAATTCTGCGAAAATCGCAAAAATTTTGGGTATCGAAATCTGGCAAAAGTCTGCATAAAAGGGCTCTCCTGGCCAAATGGTTTAACTTTGGCAGGTCCCTGCTGTTCTGTTATGAAACTAGAATATGTTTTGCACATTCTGGAAGTGATTGCGATCGCAAAGCTCTATTAGCTGCTGTGGAATCGACTTTTAAAAATGAGAGGTCGTAAAATTCGACAAAAAAATTTGGCGACGAAATCGAGCACATGCCTTCATAAAAGGGCTCTCCTGGCCAAATGGTTTAACTTTGGCAGGTCCCTCGTGCTTTATCATGAAAGTAGACTTCGTGGGGCAGATTCTGGAAGTGATTGCGATCGCAAAGCTCTATTAGTTGCTTTGGAATCGGCTTTTGAAAAAAATTCTGCGAAAATCGCAAAAATTTTGGGTATCGAAATCTGGCAAAAGTCTGCATAAAAGGGCTCTCCTGGCCAAATGGTTTAACTTTGGCAGGTCCCTGCTGTTCTGTTATGAAACTAGAATATGTTTTGCACATTCTGGAAGTGATTGCGATCGCAAAGCTCTATTAGCTGCTGTGGAATCGACTTTTAAAAATGAGAGGTCGTAAAATTCGACAAAAAAATTTGGCGACGAAATCGAGCACATGCCTTCATAAAAGGGCTCTCCTGGCCAAATGGTTTAACTTTGGCAGGTCCCTCGTGCTTTATCATGAAAGTAGACTTCGTGGGGCAGATTCTGGAAGTGATTGCGATCGCAAAGCTCTATTAGTTGCTTTGGAATCGGCTTTTGAAAAAAATTCTGCGAAAATCGCAAAAATTTTGGGTATCGAAATCTGGCAAAAGTCTGCATAAAAGGGCTCTCCTGGCCAAATGGTTTAACTTTGGCAGGTCCCTGCTGTTCTGTTATGAAACTAGAATATGTTTTGCACATTCTGGAAGTGATTGCGATCGCAAAGCTCTATTAGCTGCTGTGGAATCGACTTTTAAAAATGAGAGGTCGTAAAATTCGACAAAAAAATTTGGCGACGAAATCGAGCACATGCCTTCATAAAAGGGCTCTCCTGGCCAAATGGTTTAACTTTGGCAGGTCCCTCGTGCTTTATCATGAAAGTAGACTTCGTGGGGCAGATTCTGGAAGTGATTGCGATCGCAAAGCTCTATTAGTTGCTTTGGAATCGGCTTTTGAAAAAAATTCTGCGAAAATCGCAAAAATTTTGGGTATCGAAATCTGGCAAAAGTCTGCATAAAAGGGCTCTCCTGGCCAAATGGTTTAACTTTGGCAGGTCCCTGCTGTTCTGTTATGAAACTAGAATATGTTTTGCACATTCTGGAAGTGATTGCGATCGCAAAGCTCTATTAGCTGCTGTGGAATCGACTTTTAAAAATGAGAGGTCGTAAAATTCGACAAAAAAATTTGGCGACGAAATCGAGCACATGCCTTCATAAAAGGGCTCTCCTGGCCAAATGGTTTAACTTTGGCAGGTCCCTCGTGCTTTATCATGAAAGTAGACTTCGTGGGGCAGATTCTGGAAGTGATTGCGATCGCAAAGCTCTATTAGTTGCTTTGGAATCGGCTTTTGAAAAAAATTCTGCGAAAATCGCAAAAATTTTGGGTATCGAAATCTGGCAAAAGTCTGCATAAAAGGGCTCTCCTGGCCAAATGGTTTAACTTTGGCAGGTCCCTGCTGTTCTGTTATGAAACTAGAATATGTTTTGCACATTCTGGAAGTGATTGCGATCGCAAAGCTCTATTAGCTGCTGTGGAATCGACTTTTAAAAATGAGAGGTCGTAAAATTCGACAAAAAAATTTGGCGACGAAATCGAGCACATGCCTTCATAAAAGGGCTCTCCTGGCCAAATGGTTTAACTTTGGCAGGTCCCTCGTGCTTTATCATGAAAGTAGACTTCGTGGGGCAGATTCTGGAAGTGATTGCGATCGCAAAGCTCTATTAGTTGCTTTGGAATCGGCTTTTGAAAAAAATTCTGCGAAAATCGCAAAAATTTTGGGTATCGAAATCTGGCAAAAGTCTGCATAAAAGGGCTCTCCTGGCCAAATGGTTTAACTTTGGCAGGTCCCTGCTGTTCTGTTATGAAACTAGAATATGTTTTGCACATTCTGGAAGTGATTGCGATCGCAAAGCTCTATTAGCTGCTGTGGAATCGACTTTTAAAAATGAGAGGTCGTAAAATTCGACAAAAAAATTTGGCGACGAAATCGAGCACATGCCTTCATAAAAGGGCTCTCCTGGCCAAATGGTTTAACTTTGGCAGGTCCCTCGTGCTTTATCATGAAAGTAGACTTCGTGGGGCAGATTCTGGAAGTGATTGCGATCGCAAAGCTCTATTAGTTGCTTTGGAATCGGCTTTTGAAAAAAATTCTGCGAAAATCGCAAAAATTTTGGGTATCGAAATCTGGCAAAAGTCTGCATAAAAGGGCTCTCCTGGCCAAATGGTTTAACTTTGGCAGGTCCCTGCTGTTCTGTTATGAAACTAGAATATGTTTTGCACATTCTGGAAGTGATTGCGATCGCAAAGCTCTATTAGCTGCTGTGGAATCGACTTTTAAAAATGAGAGGTCGTAAAATTCGACAAAAAAATTTGGCGACGAAATCGAGCACATGCCTTCATAAAAGGGCTCTCCTGGCCAAATGGTTTAACTTTGGCAGGTCCCTCGTGCTTTATCATGAAAGTAGACTTCGTGGGGCAGATTCTGGAAGTGATTGCGATCGCAAAGCTCTATTAGTTGCTTTGGAATCGGCTTTTGAAAAAAATTCTGCGAAAATCGCAAAAATTTTGGGTATCGAAATCTGGCAAAAGTCTGCATAAAAGGGCTCTCCTGGCCAAATGGTTTAACTTTGGCAGGTCCCTGCTGTTCTGTTATGAAACTAGAATATGTTTTGCACATTCTGGAAGTGATTGCGATCGCAAAGCTCTATTAGCTGCTGTGGAATCGACTTTTAAAAATGAGAGGTCGTAAAATTCGACAAAAAAATTTGGCGACGAAATCGAGCACATGCCTTCATAAAAGGGCTCTCCTGGCCAAATGGTTTAACTTTGGCAGGTCCCTCGTGCTTTATCATGAAAGTAGACTTCGTGGGGCAGATTCTGGAAGTGATTGCGATCGCAAAGCTCTATTAGTTGCTTTGGAATCGGCTTTTGAAAAAAATTCTGCGAAAATCGCAAAAATTTTGGGTATCGAAATCTGGCAAAAGTCTGCATAAAAGGGCTCTCCTGGCCAAATGGTTTAACTTTGGCAGGTCCCTGCTGTTCTGTTATGAAACTAGAATATGTTTTGCACATTCTGGAAGTGATTGCGATCGCAAAGCTCTATTAGCTGCTGTGGAATCGACTTTTAAAAATGAGAGGTCGTAAAATTCGACAAAAAAATTTGGCGACGAAATCGAGCACATGCCTTCATAAAAGGGCTCTCCTGGCCAAATGGTTTAACTTTGGCAGGTCCCTCGTGCTTTATCATGAAAGTAGACTTCGTGGGGCAGATTCTGGAAGTGATTGCGATCGCAAAGCTCTATTAGTTGCTTTGGAATCGGCTTTTGAAAAAAATTCTGCGAAAATCGCAAAAATTTTGGGTATCGAAATCTGGCAAAAGTCTGCATAAAAGGGCTCTCCTGGCCAAATGGTTTAACTTTGGCAGGTCCCTGCTGTTCTGTTATGAAACTAGAATATGTTTTGCACATTCTGGAAGTGATTGCGATCGCAAAGCTCTATTAGCTGCTGTGGAATCGACTTTTAAAAATGAGAGGTCGTAAAATTCGACAAAAAAATTTGGCGACGAAATCGAGCACATGCCTTCATAAAAGGGCTCTCCTGGCCAAATGGTTTAACTTTGGCAGGTCCCTCGTGCTTTATCATGAAAGTAGACTTCGTGGGGCAGATTCTGGAAGTGATTGCGATCGCAAAGCTCTATTAGTTGCTTTGGAATCGGCTTTTGAAAAAAATTCTGCGAAAATCGCAAAAATTTTGGGTATCGAAATCTGGCAAAAGTCTGCATAAAAGGGCTCTCCTGGCCAAATGGTTTAACTTTGGCAGGTCCCTGCTGTTCTGTTATGAAACTAGAATATGTTTTGCACATTCTGGAAGTGATTGCGATCGCAAAGCTCTATTAGCTGCTGTGGAATCGACTTTTAAAAATGAGAGGTCGTAAAATTCGACAAAAAAATTTGGCGACGAAATCGAGCACATGCCTTCATAAAAGGGCTCTCCTGGCCAAATGGTTTAACTTTGGCAGGTCCCTCGTGCTTTATCATGAAAGTAGACTTCGTGGGGCAGATTCTGGAAGTGATTGCGATCGCAAAGCTCTATTAGTTGCTTTGGAATCGGCTTTTGAAAAAAATTCTGCGAAAATCGCAAAAATTTTGGGTATCGAAATCTGGCAAAAGTCTGCATAAAAGGGCTCTCCTGGCCAAATGGTTTAACTTTGGCAGGTCCCTGCTGTTCTGTTATGAAACTAGAATATGTTTTGCACATTCTGGAAGTGATTGCGATCGCAAAGCTCTATTAGCTGCTGTGGAATCGACTTTTAAAAATGAGAGGTCGTAAAATTCGACAAAAAAATTTGGCGACGAAATCGAGCACATGCCTTCATAAAAGGGCTCTCCTGGCCAAATGGTTTAACTTTGGCAGGTCCCTCGTGCTTTATCATGAAAGTAGACTTCGTGGGGCAGATTCTGGAAGTGATTGCGATCGCAAAGCTCTATTAGTTGCTTTGGAATCGGCTTTTGAAAAAAATTCTGCGAAAATCGCAAAAATTTTGGGTATCGAAATCTGGCAAAAGTCTGCATAAAAGGGCTCTCCTGGCCAAATGGTTTAACTTTGGCAGGTCCCTGCTGTTCTGTTATGAAACTAGAATATGTTTTGCACATTCTGGAAGTGATTGCGATCGCAAAGCTCTATTAGCTGCTGTGGAATCGACTTTTAAAAATGAGAGGTCGTAAAATTCGACAAAAAAATTTGGCGACGAAATCGAGCACATGCCTTCATAAAAGGGCTCTCCTGGCCAAATGGTTTAACTTTGGCAGGTCCCTCGTGCTTTATCATGAAAGTAGACTTCGTGGGGCAGATTCTGGAAGTGATTGCGATCGCAAAGCTCTATTAGTTGCTTTGGAATCGGCTTTTGAAAAAAATTCTGCGAAAATCGCAAAAATTTTGGGTATCGAAATCTGGCAAAAGTCTGCATAAAAGGGCTCTCCTGGCCAAATGGTTTAACTTTTTGGCAGGTACCTGCTGGTCTGTTATGAAACTAGAATATCTTTTGCAGATTCTGGAAGTGATTGCGATCGCAAAGCTCTAATAGTTGCTGTGGAATCGACTTTTAAAAATGAGAGGTCGTAAAATTCGACAAAAAAATTTGGCGACGAAATCGAGCACATGCCTTCATAAAAGGGCTCTCCTGGCCAAATGGTTTAACTTTGGCAGGTCCCTCGTGCTTTATCATGAAAGTAGACTTCGTGGGGCAGATTCTGGAAGTGATTGCGATCGCAAAGCTCTATTAGCTGCTTTGGAATCGGCTTTTGAAAAAAAATCTGTGAAAATCGCAAAAATTTTGGGTATCGAAATCTGGCAAAAGTCTGCATAAAAGGGCTCACCTGGCCAAATGGTTTAACTTTGGCAGGTACCTGCTGGTCTGTTATGAAACTAGAATATCTTTTGCAGATTCTGGAAGTGATTGCGATCGCAAAGCTCTAATAGTTGCTGTGGAATCGACTTTTAAAAATGAGAGGTCGTAAAATTCGACAAAAAAATTTGGCGACGAAATCGAGCACATGCCTTCATAAAAGGGCTCTCCTGGCCAAATGGTTTAACTTTGGCAGGTCCCTCGTGCTTTATCATGAAAGTAGACTTCGTGGGGCAGATTCTGGAAGTGATTGCGATCGCAAAGCTCTATTAGCTGCTTTGGAATCGGCTTTTGAAAAAAAATCTGTGAAAATCGCAAAAATTTTGGGTATCGAAATCTGGCAAAAGTCTGCATAAAAGGGCTCACCTGGCCAAATGGTTTAACTTTGGCAGGTACCTGCTGGTCTGTTATGAAACTAGAATATCTTTTGCAGATTCTGGAAGTGATTGCGATCGCAAAGCTCTAATACTTGCTGTGGAATCGACTTTTAAAAATGAGAGGTCGTAAAATTCGACAAAAAAATTTGGCGACGAAATCGAGCACATGCCTTCATAAAAGGGCTCTCCTGGCCAAATGGTTTAACTTTGGCAGGTCCCTCGTGCTTTATCATGAAAGTAGACTTCGTGGGGCAGATTCTGGAAGTGATTGCGATCGCAAAGCTCTATTAGCTGCTTTGGAATCGGCTTTTGAAAAAAAATCTGTGAAAATCGCAAAAATTTTGGGTATCGAAATCTGGCAAAAGTCTGCATAAAAGGGCTCACCTGGCCAAATGGTTTAACTTTGGCAGGTACCTGCTGGTCTGTTATGAAACTAGAATATCTTTTGCAGATTCTGGAAGTGATTGCGATCGCAAAGCTCTAATAGTTGCTGTGGAATCGACTTTTAAAAATGAGAGGTCGTAAAATTCGACAAAAAAATTTGGCGACGAAATCGAGCACATGCCTTCATAAAAGGGCTCTCCTGGCCAAATGGTTTAACTTTGGCAGGTCCCTCGTGCTTTATCATGAAAGTAGACTTCGTGGGGCAGATTCTGGAAGTGATTGCGATCGCAAAGCTCTATTAGCTGCTTTGGAATCGGCTTTTGAAAAAAAATCTGTGAAAATCGCAAAAATTTTGGGTATCGAAATCTGGCAAAAGTCTGCATAAAAGGGCTCACCTGGCCAAATGGTTTAACTTTGGCAGGTACCTGCTGGTCTGTTATGAAACTAGAATATCTTTTGCAGATTCTGGAAGTGATTGCGATCGCAAAGCTCTAATAGTTGCTGTGGAATCGACTTTTAAAAATGAGAGGTCGTAAAATTCGACAAAAAAATTTGGCGACGAAATCGAGCACATGCCTTCATAAAAGGGCTCTCCTGGCCAAATGGTTTAACTTTGGCAGGTCCCTCGTGCTTTATCATGAAAGTAGACTTCGTGGGGCAGATTCTGGAAGTGATTGCGATCGCAAAGCTCTATTAGCTGCTTTGGAATCGGCTTTTGAAAAAAAATCTGTGAAAATCGCAAAAATTTTGGGTATCGAAATCTGGCAAAAGTCTGCATAAAAGGGCTCACCTGGCCAAATGGTTTAACTTTGGCAGGTACCTGCTGGTCTGTTATGAAACTAGAATATCTTTTGCAGATTCTGGAAGTGATTGCGATCGCAAAGCTCTAATAGTTGCTGTGGAATCGACTTTTAAAAATGAGAGGTCGTAAAATTCGACAAAAAAATTTGGCGACGAAATCGAGCACATGCCTTCATAAAAGGGCTCTCCTGGCCAAATGGTTTAACTTTGGCAGGTCCCTCGTGCTTTATCATGAAAGTAGACTTCGTGGGGCAGATTCTGGAAGTGATTGCGATCGCAAAGCTCTATTAGCTGCTTTGGAATCGGCTTTTGAAAAAAAATCTGTGAAAATCGCAAAAATTTTGGGTATCGAAATCTGGCAAAAGTCTGCATAAAAGGGCTCACCTGGCCAAATGGTTTAACTTTGGCAGGTACCTGCTGGTCTGTTATGAAACTAGAATATCTTTTGCAGATTCTGGAAGTGATTGCGATCGCAAAGCTCTAATAGTTGCTGTGGAATCGACTTTTAAAAATGAGAGGTCGTAAAATTCGACAAAAAAATTTGGCGACGAAATCGAGCACATGCCTTCATAAAAGGGCTCTCCTGGCCAAATGGTTTAACTTTGGCAGGTCCCTCGTGCTTTATCATGAAAGTAGACTTCGTGGGGCAGATTCTGGAAGTGATTGCGATCGCAAAGCTCTATTAGCTGCTTTGGAATCGGCTTTTGAAAAAAAATCTGTGAAAATCGCAAAAATTTTGGGTATCGAAATCTGGCAAAAGTCTGCATAAAAGGGCTCACCTGGCCAAATGGTTTAACTTTGGCAGGTACCTGCTGGTCTGTTATGAAACTAGAATATCTTTTGCAGATTCTGGAAGTGATTGCGATCGCAAAGCTCTAATAGTTGCTGTGGAATCGACTTTTAAAAATGAGAGGTCGTAAAATTCGACAAAAAAATTTGGCGACGAAATCGAGCACATGCCTTCATAAAAGGGCTCTCCTGGCCAAATGGTTTAACTTTGGCAGGTCCCTCGTGCTTTATCATGAAAGTAGACTTCGTGGGGCAGATTCTGGAAGTGATTGCGATCGCAAAGCTCTATTAGCTGCTTTGGAATCGGCTTTTGAAAAAAAATCTGTGAAAATCGCAAAAATTTTGGGTATCGAAATCTGGCAAAAGTCTGCATAAAAGGGCTCACCTGGCCAAATGGTTTAACTTTGGCAGGTACCTGCTGGTCTGTTATGAAACTAGAATATCTTTTGCAGATTCTGGAAGTGATTGCGATCGCAAAGCTCTAATAGTTGCTGTGGAATCGACTTTTAAAAATGAGAGGTCGTAAAATTCGACAAAAAAATTTGGCGACGAAATCGAGCACATGCCTTCATAAAAGGGCTCTCCTGGCCAAATGGTTTAACTTTGGCAGGTCCCTCGTGCTTTATCATGAAAGTAGACTTCGTGGGGCAGATTCTGGAAGTGATTGCGATCGCAAAGCTCTATTAGCTGCTTTGGAATCGGCTTTTGAAAAAAAATCTGTGAAAATCGCAAAAATTTTGGGTATCGAAATCTGGCAAAAGTCTGCATAAAAGGGCTCACCTGGCCAAATGGTTTAACTTTGGCAGGTACCTGCTGGTCTGTTATGAAACTAGAATATCTTTTGCAGATTCTGGAAGTGATTGCGATCGCAAAGCTCTAATAGTTGCTGTGGAATCGACTTTTAAAAATGAGAGGTCGTAAAATTCGACAAAAAAATTTGGCGACGAAATCGAGCACATGCCTTCATAAAAGGGCTCTCCTGGCCAAATGGTTTAACTTTGGCAGGTCCCTCGTGCTTTATCATGAAAGTAGACTTCGTGGGGCAGATTCTGGAAGTGATTGCGATCGCAAAGCTCTATTAGCTGCTTTGGAATCGGCTTTTGAAAAAAAATCTGTGAAAATCGCAAAAATTTTGGGTATCGAAATCTGGCAAAAGTCTGCATAAAAGGGCTCACCTGGCCAAATGGTTTAACTTTGGCAGGTACCTGCTGGTCTGTTATGAAACTAGAATATCTTTTGCAGATTCTGGAAGTGATTGCGATCGCAAAGCTCTAATAGTTGCTGTGGAATCGACTTTTAAAAATGAGAGGTCGTAAAATTCGACAAAAAAATTTGGCGACGAAATCGAGCACATGCCTTCATAAAAGGGCTCTCCTGGCCAAATGGTTTAACTTTGGCAGGTCCCTCGTGCTTTATCATGAAAGTAGACTTCGTGGGGCAGATTCTGGAAGTGATTGCGATCGCAAAGCTCTATTAGCTGCTTTGGAATCGGCTTTTGAAAAAAAATCTGTGAAAATCGCAAAAATTTTGGGTATCGAAATCTGGCAAAAGTCTGCATAAAAGGGCTCACCTGGCCAAATGGTTTAACTTTGGCAGGTACCTGCTGGTCTGTTATGAAACTAGAATATCTTTTGCAGATTCTGGAAGTGATTGCGATCGCAAAGCTCTAATAGTTGCTGTGGAATCGACTTTTAAAAATGAGAGGTCGTAAAATTCGACAAAAAAATTTGGCGACGAAATCGAGCACATGCCTTCATAAAAGGGCTCTCCTGGCCAAATGGTTTAACTTTGGCAGGTCCCTCGTGCTTTATCATGAAAGTAGACTTCGTGGGGCAGATTCTGGAAGTGATTGCGATCGCAAAGCTCTATTAGCTGCTTTGGAATCGGCTTTTGAAAAAAAATCTGTGAAAATCGCAAAAATTTTGGGTATCGAAATCTGGCAAAAGTCTGCATAAAAGGGCTCACCTGGCCAAATGGTTTAACTTTGGCAGGTACCTGCTGGTCTGTTATGAAACTAGAATATCTTTTGCAGATTCTGGAAGTGATTGCGATCGCAAAGCTCTAATAGTTGCTGTGGAATCGACTTTTAAAAATGAGAGGTCGTAAAATTCGACAAAAAAATTTGGCGACGAAATCGAGCACATGCCTTCATAAAAGGGCTCTCCTGGCCAAATGGTTTAACTTTGGCAGGTCCCTCGTGCTTTATCATGAAAGTAGACTTCGTGGGGCAGATTCTGGAAGTGATTGCGATCGCAAAGCTCTATTAGCTGCTTTGGAATCGGCTTTTGAAAAAAAATCTGTGAAAATCGCAAAAATTTTGGGTATCGAAATCTGGCAAAAGTCTGCATAAAAGGGCTCACCTGGCCAAATGGTTTAACTTTGGCAGGTACCTGCTGGTCTGTTATGAAACTAGAATATCTTTTGCAGATTCTGGAAGTGATTGCGATCGCAAAGCTCTAATAGTTGCTGTGGAATCGACTTTTAAAAATGAGAGGTCGTAAAATTCGACAAAAAAATTTGGCGACGAAATCGAGCACATGCCTTCATAAAAGGGCTCTCCTGGCCAAATGGTTTAACTTTGGCAGGTCCCTCGTGCTTTATCATGAAAGTAGACTTCGTGGGGCAGATTCTGGAAGTGATTGCGATCGCAAAGCTCTATTAGCTGCTTTGGAATCGGCTTTTGAAAAAAAATCTGTGAAAATCGCAAAAATTTTGGGTATCGAAATCTGGCAAAAGTCTGCATAAAAGGGCTCACCTGGCCAAATGGTTTAACTTTGGCAGGTACCTGCTGGTCTGTTATGAAACTAGAATATCTTTTGCAGATTCTGGAAGTGATTGCGATCGCAAAGCTCTAATAGTTGCTGTGGAATCGACTTTTAAAAATGAGAGGTCGTAAAATTCGACAAAAAAATTTGGCGACGAAATCGAGCACATGCCTTCATAAAAGGGCTCTCCTGGCCAAATGGTTTAACTTTGGCAGGTCCCTCGTGCTTTATCATGAAAGTAGACTTCGTGGGGCAGATTCTGGAAGTGATTGCGATCGCAAAGCTCTATTAGCTGCTTTGGAATCGGCTTTTGAAAAAAAATCTGTGAAAATCGCAAAAATTTTGGGTATCGAAATCTGGCAAAAGTCTGCATAAAAGGGCTCACCTGGCCAAATGGTTTAACTTTGGCAGGTACCTGCTGGTCTGTTATGAAACTAGAATATCTTTTGCAGATTCTGGAAGTGATTGCGATCGCAAAGCTCTAATAGTTGCTGTGGAATCGACTTTTAAAAATGAGAGGTCGTAAAATTCGACAAAAAAATTTGGCGACGAAATCGAGCACATGCCTTCATAAAAGGGCTCTCCTGGCCAAATGGTTTAACTTTGGCAGGTCCCTCGTGCTTTATCATGAAAGTAGACTTCGTGGGGCAGATTCTGGAAGTGATTGCGATCGCAAAGCTCTATTAGCTGCTTTGGAATCGGCTTTTGAAAAAAAATCTGTGAAAATCGCAAAAATTTTGGGTATCGAAATCTGGCAAAAGTCTGCATAAAAGGGCTCACCTGGCCAAATGGTTTAACTTTGGCAGGTACCTGCTGGTCTGTTATGAAACTAGAATATCTTTTGCAGATTCTGGAAGTGATTGCGATCGCAAAGCTCTAATAGTTGCTGTGGAATCGACTTTTAAAAATGAGAGGTCGTAAAATTCGACAAAAAAATTTGGCGACGAAATCGAGCACATGCCTTCATAAAAGGGCTCTCCTGGCCAAATGGTTTAACTTTGGCAGGTCCCTCGTGCTTTATCATGAAAGTAGACTTCGTGGGGCAGATTCTGGAAGTGATTGCGATCGCAAAGCTCTATTAGCTGCTTTGGAATCGGCTTTTGAAAAAAAATCTGTGAAAATCGCAAAAATTTTGGGTATCGAAATCTGGCAAAAGTCTGCATAAAAGGGCTCACCTGGCCAAATGGTTTAACTTTGGCAGGTACCTGCTGGTCTGTTATGAAACTAGAATATCTTTTGCAGATTCTGGAAGTGATTGCGATCGCAAAGCTCTAATAGTTGCTGTGGAATCGACTTTTAAAAATGAGAGGTCGTAAAATTCGACAAAAAAATTTGGCGACGAAATCGAGCACATGCCTTCATAAAAGGGCTCTCCTGGCCAAATGGTTTAACTTTGGCAGGTCCCTCGTGCTTTATCATGAAAGTAGACTTCGTGGGGCAGATTCTGGAAGTGATTGCGATCGCAAAGCTCTATTAGCTGCTTTGGAATCGGCTTTTGAAAAAAAATCTGTGAAAATCGCAAAAATTTTGGGTATCGAAATCTGGCAAAAGTCTGCATAAAAGGGCTCACCTGGCCAAATGGTTTAACTTTGGCAGGTACCTGCTGGTCTGTTATGAACTCTAGAATATCTTTTGCAGATTCTGGAAGTGATTGCGATCGCAAAGCTCTAATAGTTGCTGTGGAATCGACTTTTAAAAATGAGAGGTCGTAAAATTCGACAAAAAAATTTGGCGACGAAATCGAGCACATGCCTTCATAAAAGGGCTCTCCTGGCCAAATGGTTTAACTTTGGCAGGTCCCTCGTGCTTTATCATGAAAGTAGACTTCGTGGGGCAGATTCTGGAAGTGATTGCGATCGCAAAGCTCTATTAGCTGCTTTGGAATCGGCTTTTGAAAAAAAATCTGTGAAAATCGCAAAAATTTTGGGTATCGAAATCTGGCAAAAGTCTGCATAAAAGGGCTCACCTGGCCAAATGGTTTAACTTTGGCAGGTACCTGCTGGTCTGTTATGAAACTAGAATATCTTTTGCAGATTCTGGAAGTGATTGCGATCGCAAAGCTCTAATAGTTGCTGTGGAATCGACTTTTAAAAATGAGAGGTCGTAAAATTCGACAAAAAAATTTGGCGACGAAATCGAGCACATGCCTTCATAAAAGGGCTCTCCTGGCCAAATGGTTTAACTTTGGCAGGTCCCTCGTGCTTTATCATGAAAGTAGACTTCGTGGGGCAGATTCTGGAAGTGATTGCGATCGCAAAGCTCTATTAGCTGCTTTGGAATCGGCTTTTGAAAAAAAATCTGTGAAAATCGCAAAAATTTTGGGTATCGAAATCTGGCAAAAGTCTGCATAAAAGGGCTCACCTGGCCAAATGGTTTAACTTTGGCAGGTACCTGCTGGTCTGTTATGAAACTAGAATATCTTTTGCAGATTCTGGAAGTGATTGCGATCGCAAAGCTCTAATAGTTGCTGTGGAATCGACTTTTAAAAATGAGAGGTCGTAAAATTCGACAAAAAAATTTGGCGACGAAATCGAGCACATGCCTTCATAAAAGGGCTCTCCTGGCCAAATGGTTTAACTTTGGCAGGTCCCTCGTGCTTTATCATGAAAGTAGACTTCGTGGGGCAGATTCTGGAAGTGATTGCGATCGCAAAGCTCTATTAGCTGCTTTGGAATCGGCTTTTGAAAAAAAATCTGTGAAAATCGCAAAAATTTTGGGTATCGAAATCTGGCAAAAGTCTGCATAAAAGGGCTCACCTGGCCAAATGGTTTAACTTTGGCAGGTACCTGCTGGTCTGTTATGAAACTAGAATATCTTTTGCAGATTCTGGAAGTGATTGCGATCGCAAAGCTCTAATAGTTGCTGTGGAATCGACTTTTAAAAATGAGAGGTCGTAAAATTCGACAAAAAAATTTGGCGACGAAATCGAGCACATGCCTTCATAAAAGGGCTCTCCTGGCCAAATGGTTTAACTTTGGCAGGTCCCTCGTGCTTTATCATGAAAGTAGACTTCGTGGGGCAGATTCTGGAAGTGATTGCGATCGCAAAGCTCTATTAGCTGCTTTGGAATCGGCTTTTGAAAAAAAATCTGTGAAAATCGCAAAAATTTTGGGTATCGAAATCTGGCAAAAGTCTGCATAAAAGGGCTCACCTGGCCAAATGGTTTAACTTTGGCAGGTACCTGCTGGTCTGTTATGAAACTAGAATATCTTTTGCAGATTCTGGAAGTGATTGCGATCGCAAAGCTCTAATAGTTGCTGTGGAATCGACTTTTAAAAATGAGAGGTCGTAAAATTCGACAAAAAAATTTGGCGACGAAATCGAGCACATGCCTTCATAAAAGGGCTCTCCTGGCCAAATGGTTTAACTTTGGCAGGTCCCTCGTGCTTTATCATGAAAGTAGACTTCGTGGGGCAGATTCTGGAAGTGATTGCGATCGCAAAGCTCTATTAGCTGCTTTGGAATCGGCTTTTGAAAAAAAATCTGTGAAAATCGCAAAAATTTTGGGTATCGAAATCTGGCAAAAGTCTGCATAAAAGGGCTCACCTGGCCAAATGGTTTAACTTTGGCAGGTACCTGCTGGTCTGTTATGAAACTAGAATATCTTTTGCAGATTCTGGAAGTGATTGCGATCGCAAAGCTCTAATAGTTGCTGTGGAATCGACTTTTAAAAATGAGAGGTCGTAAAATTCGACAAAAAAATTTGGCGACGAAATCGAGCACATGCCTTCATAAAAGGGCTCTCCTGGCCAAATGGTTTAACTTTGGCAGGTCCCTCGTGCTTTATCATGAAAGTAGACTTCGTGGGGCAGATTCTGGAAGTGATTGCGATCGCAAAGCTCTATTAGCTGCTTTGGAATCGGCTTTTGAAAAAAAATCTGTGAAAATCGCAAAAATTTTGGGTATCGAAATCTGGCAAAAGTCTGCATAAAAGGGCTCACCTGGCCAAATGGTTTAACTTTGGCAGGTACCTGCTGGTCTGTTATGAAACTAGAATATCTTTTGCAGATTCTGGAAGTGATTGCGATCGCAAAGCTCTAATAGTTGCTGTGGAATCGACTTTTAAAAATGAGAGGTCGTAAAATTCGACAAAAAAATTTGGCGACGAAATCGAGCACATGCCTTCATAAAAGGGCTCTCCTGGCCAAATGGTTTAACTTTGGCAGGTCCCTCGTGCTTTATCATGAAAGTAGACTTCGTGGGGCAGATTCTGGAAGTGATTGCGATCGCAAAGCTCTATTAGCTGCTTTGGAATCGGCTTTTGAAAAAAAATCTGTGAAAATCGCAAAAATTTTGGGTATCGAAATCTGGCAAAAGTCTGCATAAAAGGGCTCACCTGGCCAAATGGTTTAACTTTGGCAGGTACCTGCTGGTCTGTTATGAAACTAGAATATCTTTTGCAGATTCTGGAAGTGATTGCGATCGCAAAGCTCTAATAGTTGCTGTGGAATCGACTTTTAAAAATGAGAGGTCGTAAAATTCGACAAAAAAATTTGGCGACGAAATCGAGCACATGCCTTCATAAAAGGGCTCTCCTGGCCAAATGGTTTAACTTTGGCAGGTCCCTCGTGCTTTATCATGAAAGTAGACTTCGTGGGGCAGATTCTGGAAGTGATTGCGATCGCAAAGCTCTATTAGCTGCTTTGGAATCGGCTTTTGAAAAAAAATCTGTGAAAATCGCAAAAATTTTGGGTATCGAAATCTGGCAAAAGTCTGCATAAAAGGGCTCACCTGGCCAAATGGTTTAACTTTGGCAGGTACCTGCTGGTCTGTTATGAAACTAGAATATCTTTTGCAGATTCTGGAAGTGATTGCGATCGCAAAGCTCTAATAGTTGCTGTGGAATCGACTTTTAAAAATGAGAGGTCGTAAAATTCGACAAAAAAATTTGGCGACGAAATCGAGCACATGCCTTCATAAAAGGGCTCTCCTGGCCAAATGGTTTAACTTTGGCAGGTCCCTCGTGCTTTATCATGAAAGTAGACTTCGTGGGGCAGATTCTGGAAGTGATTGCGATCGCAAAGCTCTATTAGCTGCTTTGGAATCGGCTTTTGAAAAAAAATCTGTGAAAATCGCAAAAATTTTGGGTATCGAAATCTGGCAAAAGTCTGCATAAAAGGGCTCACCTGGCCAAATGGTTTAACTTTGGCAGGTACCTGCTGGTCTGTTATGAAACTAGAATATCTTTTGCAGATTCTGGAAGTGATTGCGATCGCAAAGCTCTAATAGTTGCTGTGGAATCGACTTTTAAAAATGAGAGGTCGTAAAATTCGACAAAAAAATTTGGCGACGAAATCGAGCACATGCCTTCATAAAAGGGCTCTCCTGGCCAAATGGTTTAACTTTGGCAGGTCCCTCGTGCTTTATCATGAAAGTAGACTTCGTGGGGCAGATTCTGGAAGTGATTGCGATCGCAAAGCTCTATTAGCTGCTTTGGAATCGGCTTTTGAAAAAAAATCTGTGAAAATCGCAAAAATTTTGGGTATCGAAATCTGGCAAAAGTCTGCATAAAAGGGCTCACCTGGCCAAATGGTTTAACTTTGGCAGGTACCTGCTGGTCTGTTATGAAACTAGAATATCTTTTGCAGATTCTGGAAGTGATTGCGATCGCAAAGCTCTAATAGTTGCTGTGGAATCGACTTTTAAAAATGAGAGGTCGTAAAATTCGACAAAAAAATTTGGCGACGAAATCGAGCACATGCCTTCATAAAAGGGCTCTCCTGGCCAAATGGTTTAACTTTGGCAGGTCCCTCGTGCTTTATCATGAAAGTAGACTTCGTGGGGCAGATTCTGGAAGTGATTGCGATCGCAAAGCTCTATTAGCTGCTTTGGAATCGGCTTTTGAAAAAAAATCTGTGAAAATCGCAAAAATTTTGGGTATCGAAATCTGGCAAAAGTCTGCATAAAAGGGCTCACCTGGCCAAATGGTTTAACTTTGGCAGGTACCTGCTGGTCTGTTATGAAACTAGAATATCTTTTGCAGATTCTGGAAGTGATTGCGATCGCAAAGCTCTAATAGTTGCTGTGGAATCGACTTTTAAAAATGAGAGGTCGTAAAATTCGACAAAAAAATTTGGCGACGAAATCGAGCACATGCCTTCATAAAAGGGCTCTCCTGGCCAAATGGTTTAACTTTGGCAGGTCCCTCGTGCTTTATCATGAAAGTAGACTTCGTGGGGCAGATTCTGGAAGTGATTGCGATCGCAAAGCTCTATTAGCTGCTTTGGAATCGGCTTTTGAAAAAAAATCTGTGAAAATCGCAAAAATTTTGGGTATCGAAATCTGGCAAAAGTCTGCATAAAAGGGCTCACCTGGCCAAATGGTTTAACTTTGGCAGGTACCTGCTGGTCTGTTATGAAACTAGAATATCTTTTGCAGATTCTGGAAGTGATTGCGATCGCAAAGCTCTAATAGTTGCTGTGGAATCGACTTTTAAAAATGAGAGGTCGTAAAATTCGACAAAAAAATTTGGCGACGAAATCGAGCACATGCCTTCATAAAAGGGCTCTCCTGGCCAAATGGTTTAACTTTGGCAGGTCCCTCGTGCTTTATCATGAAAGTAGACTTCGTGGGGCAGATTCTGGAAGTGATTGCGATCGCAAAGCTCTATTAGCTGCTTTGGAATCGGCTTTTGAAAAAAAATCTGTGAAAATCGCAAAAATTTTGGGTATCGAAATCTGGCAAAAGTCTGCATAAAAGGGCTCACCTGGCCAAATGGTTTAACTTTGGCAGGTACCTGCTGGTCTGTTATGAAACTAGAATATCTTTTGCAGATTCTGGAAGTGATTGCGATCGCAAAGCTCTAATAGTTGCTGTGGAATCGACTTTTAAAAATGAGAGGTCGTAAAATTCGACAAAAAAATTTGGCGACGAAATCGAGCACATGCCTTCATAAAAGGGCTCTCCTGGCCAAATGGTTTAACTTTGGCAGGTCCCTCGTGCTTTATCATGAAAGTAGACTTCGTGGGGCAGATTCTGGAAGTGATTGCGATCGCAAAGCTCTATTAGCTGCTTTGGAATCGGCTTTTGAAAAAAAATCTGTGAAAATCGCAAAAATTTTGGGTATCGAAATCTGGCAAAAGTCTGCATAAAAGGGCTCACCTGGCCAAATGGTTTAACTTTGGCAGGTACCTGCTGGTCTGTTATGAAACTAGAATATCTTTTGCAGATTCTGGAAGTGATTGCGATCGCAAAGCTCTAATAGTTGCTGTGGAATCGACTTTTAAAAATGAGAGGTCGTAAAATTCGACAAAAAAATTTGGCGACGAAATCGAGCACATGCCTTCATAAAAGGGCTCTCCTGGCCAAATGGTTTAACTTTGGCAGGTCCCTCGTGCTTTATCATGAAAGTAGACTTCGTGGGGCAGATTCTGGAAGTGATTGCGATCGCAAAGCTCTATTAGCTGCTTTGGAATCGGCTTTTGAAAAAAAATCTGTGAAAATCGCAAAAATTTTGGGTATCGAAATCTGGCAAAAGTCTGCATAAAAGGGCTCACCTGGCCAAATGGTTTAACTTTGGCAGGTACCTGCTGGTCTGTTATGAAACTAGAATATCTTTTGCAGATTCTGGAAGTGATTGCGATCGCAAAGCTCTAATAGTTGCTGTGGAATCGACTTTTAAAAATGAGAGGTCGTAAAATTCGACAAAAAAATTTGGCGACGAAATCGAGCACATGCCTTCATAAAAGGGCTCTCCTGGCCAAATGGTTTAACTTTGGCAGGTCCCTCGTGCTTTATCATGAAAGTAGACTTCGTGGGGCAGATTCTGGAAGTGATTGCGATCGCAAAGCTCTATTAGCTGCTTTGGAATCGGCTTTTGAAAAAAAATCTGTGAAAATCGCAAAAATTTTGGGTATCGAAATCTGGCAAAAGTCTGCATAAAAGGGCTCACCTGGCCAAATGGTTTAACTTTGGCAGGTACCTGCTGGTCTGTTATGAAACTAGAATATCTTTTGCAGATTCTGGAAGTGATTGCGATCGCAAAGCTCTAATAGTTGCTGTGGAATCGACTTTTAAAAATGAGAGGTCGTAAAATTCGACAAAAAAATTTGGCGACGAAATCGAGCACATGCCTTCATAAAAGGGCTCTCCTGGCCAAATGGTTTAACTTTGGCAGGTCCCTCGTGCTTTATCATGAAAGTAGACTTCGTGGGGCAGATTCTGGAAGTGATTGCGATCGCAAAGCTCTATTAGCTGCTTTGGAATCGGCTTTTGAAAAAAAATCTGTGAAAATCGCAAAAATTTTGGGTATCGAAATCTGGCAAAAGTCTGCATAAAAGGGCTCACCTGGCCAAATGGTTTAACTTTGGCAGGTACCTGCTGGTCTGTTATGAAACTAGAATATCTTTTGCAGATTCTGGAAGTGATTGCGATCGCAAAGCTCTAATAGTTGCTGTGGAATCGACTTTTAAAAATGAGAGGTCGTAAAATTCGACAAAAAAATTTGGCGACGAAATCGAGCACATGCCTTCATAAAAGGGCTCTCCTGGCCAAATGGTTTAACTTTGGCAGGTCCCTCGTGCTTTATCATGAAAGTAGACTTCGTGGGGCAGATTCTGGAAGTGATTGCGATCGCAAAGCTCTATTAGCTGCTTTGGAATCGGCTTTTGAAAAAAAATCTGTGAAAATCGCAAAAATTTTGGGTATCGAAATCTGGCAAAAGTCTGCATAAAAGGGCTCACCTGGCCAAATGGTTTAACTTTGGCAGGTACCTGCTGGTCTGTTATGAAACTAGAATATCTTTTGCAGATTCTGGAAGTGATTGCGATCGCAAAGCTCTAATAGTTGCTGTGGAATCGACTTTTAAAAATGAGAGGTCGTAAAATTCGACAAAAAAATTTGGCGACGAAATCGAGCACATGCCTTCATAAAAGGGCTCTCCTGGCCAAATGGTTTAACTTTGGCAGGTCCCTCGTGCTTTATCATGAAAGTAGACTTCGTGGGGCAGATTCTGGAAGTGATTGCGATCGCAAAGCTCTATTAGCTGCTTTGGAATCGGCTTTTGAAAAAAAATCTGTGAAAATCGCAAAAATTTTGGGTATCGAAATCTGGCAAAAGTCTGCATAAAAGGGCTCACCTGGCCAAATGGTTTAACTTTGGCAGGTACCTGCTGGTCTGTTATGAAACTAGAATATCTTTTGCAGATTCTGGAAGTGATTGCGATCGCAAAGCTCTAATAGTTGCTGTGGAATCGACTTTTAAAAATGAGAGGTCGTAAAATTCGACAAAAAAATTTGGCGACGAAATCGAGCACATGCCTTCATAAAAGGGCTCTCCTGGCCAAATGGTTTAACTTTGGCAGGTCCCTCGTGCTTTATCATGAAAGTAGACTTCGTGGGGCAGATTCTGGAAGTGATTGCGATCGCAAAGCTCTATTAGCTGCTTTGGAATCGGCTTTTGAAAAAAAATCTGTGAAAATCGCAAAAATTTTGGGTATCGAAATCTGGCAAAAGTCTGCATAAAAGGGCTCACCTGGCCAAATGGTTTAACTTTGGCAGGTACCTGCTGGTCTGTTATGAAACTAGAATATCTTTTGCAGATTCTGGAAGTGATTGCGATCGCAAAGCTCTAATAGTTGCTGTGGAATCGACTTTTAAAAATGAGAGGTCGTAAAATTCGACAAAAAAATTTGGCGACGAAATCGAGCACATGCCTTCATAAAAGGGCTCTCCTGGCCAAATGGTTTAACTTTGGCAGGTCCCTCGTGCTTTATCATGAAAGTAGACTTCGTGGGGCAGATTCTGGAAGTGATTGCGATCGCAAAGCTCTATTAGCTGCTTTGGAATCGGCTTTTGAAAAAAAATCTGTGAAAATCGCAAAAATTTTGGGTATCGAAATCTGGCAAAAGTCTGCATAAAAGGGCTCACCTGGCCAAATGGTTTAACTTTGGCAGGTACCTGCTGGTCTGTTATGAAACTAGAATATCTTTTGCAGATTCTGGAAGTGATTGCGATCGCAAAGCTCTAATAGTTGCTGTGGAATCGACTTTTAAAAATGAGAGGTCGTAAAATTCGACAAAAAAATTTGGCGACGAAATCGAGCACATGCCTTCATAAAAGGGCTCTCCTGGCCAAATGGTTTAACTTTGGCAGGTCCCTCGTGCTTTATCATGAAAGTAGACTTCGTGGGGCAGATTCTGGAAGTGATTGCGATCGCAAAGCTCTATTAGCTGCTTTGGAATCGGCTTTTGAAAAAAAATCTGTGAAAATCGCAAAAATTTTGGGTATCGAAATCTGGCAAAAGTCTGCATAAAAGGGCTCACCTGGCCAAATGGTTTAACTTTGGCAGGTACCTGCTGGTCTGTTATGAAACTAGAATATCTTTTGCAGATTCTGGAAGTGATTGCGATCGCAAAGCTCTAATAGTTGCTGTGGAATCGACTTTTAAAAATGAGAGGTCGTAAAATTCGACAAAAAAATTTGGCGACGAAATCGAGCACATGCCTTCATAAAAGGGCTCTCCTGGCCAAATGGTTTAACTTTGGCAGGTCCCTCGTGCTTTATCATGAAAGTAGACTTCGTGGGGCAGATTCTGGAAGTGATTGCGATCGCAAAGCTCTATTAGCTGCTTTGGAATCGGCTTTTGAAAAAAAATCTGTGAAAATCGCAAAAATTTTGGGTATCGAAATCTGGCAAAAGTCTGCATAAAAGGGCTCACCTGGCCAAATGGTTTAACTTTGGCAGGTACCTGCTGGTCTGTTATGAAACTAGAATATCTTTTGCAGATTCTGGAAGTGATTGCGATCGCAAAGCTCTAATAGTTGCTGTGGAATCGACTTTTAAAAATGAGAGGTCGTAAAATTCGACAAAAAAATTTGGCGACGAAATCGAGCACATGCCTTCATAAAAGGGCTCTCCTGGCCAAATGGTTTAACTTTGGCAGGTCCCTCGTGCTTTATCATGAAAGTAGACTTCGTGGGGCAGATTCTGGAAGTGATTGCGATCGCAAAGCTCTATTAGCTGCTTTGGAATCGGCTTTTGAAAAAAAATCTGTGAAAATCGCAAAAATTTTGGGTATCGAAATCTGGCAAAAGTCTGCATAAAAGGGCTCACCTGGCCAAATGGTTTAACTTTGGCAGGTACCTGCTGGTCTGTTATGAAACTAGAATATCTTTTGCAGATTCTGGAAGTGATTGCGATCGCAAAGCTCTAATAGTTGCTGTGGAATCGACTTTTAAAAATGAGAGGTCGTAAAATTCGACAAAAAAATTTGGCGACGAAATCGAGCACATGCCTTCATAAAAGGGCTCTCCTGGCCAAATGGTTTAACTTTGGCAGGTCCCTCGTGCTTTATCATGAAAGTAGACTTCGTGGGGCAGATTCTGGAAGTGATTGCGATCGCAAAGCTCTATTAGCTGCTTTGGAATCGGCTTTTGAAAAAAAATCTGTGAAAATCGCAAAAATTTTGGGTATCGAAATCTGGCAAAAGTCTGCATAAAAGGGCTCACCTGGCCAAATGGTTTAACTTTGGCAGGTACCTGCTGGTCTGTTATGAAACTAGAATATCTTTTGCAGATTCTGGAAGTGATTGCGATCGCAAAGCTCTAATAGTTGCTGTGGAATCGACTTTTAAAAATGAGAGGTCGTAAAATTCGACAAAAAAATTTGGCGACGAAATCGAGCACATGCCTTCATAAAAGGGCTCTCCTGGCCAAATGGTTTAACTTTGGCAGGTCCCTCGTGCTTTATCATGAAAGTAGACTTCGTGGGGCAGATTCTGGAAGTGATTGCGATCGCAAAGCTCTATTAGCTGCTTTGGAATCGGCTTTTGAAAAAAATCTGTGAAAATCGCAAAAATTTTGGGTATCGAAATCTGGCAAAAGTCTGCATAAAAGGGCTCACCTGGCCAAATGGTTTAACTTTGGCAGGTACCTGCTGGTCTGTTATGAAACTAGAATATCTTTTGCAGATTCTGGAAGTGATTGCGATCGCAAAGCTCTAATAGTTGCTGTGGAATCGACTTTTAAAAATGAGAGGTCGTAAAATTCGACAAAAAAATTTGGCGACGAAATCGAGCACATGCCTTCATAAAGGGCTCTCCTGGCCAAATGGTTTAACTTTGGCAGGTCCCTCGTGCTTTATCATGAAAGTAGACTTCGTGGGGCAGATTCTGGAAGTGATTGCGATCGCAAAGCTCTATTAGCTGCTTTGGAATCGGCTTTTGAAAAAAAATCTGTGAAAATCGCAAAATTTTGGGTATCGAAATCTGGCAAAAGTCTGCATAAAAGGGCTCACCTGGCCAAATGGTTTAACTTTGGCAGGTACCTGCTGGTCTGTTATGAAACTAGAATATCTTTTGCAGATTCTGGAAGTGATTGCGATCGCAAAGCTCTAATAGTTGCTGTGGAATCGACTTTTAAAAATGAGAGGTCGTAAAATTCGACAAAAAAATTTGGCGACGAAATCGAGCACATGCCTTCATAAAAGGGCTCTCCTGGCCAAATGGTTTAACTTTGGCAGGTCCCTCGTGCTTTATCATGAAAGTAGACTTCGTGGGGCAGATTCTGGAAGTGATTGCGATCGCAAAGCTCTATTAGCTGCTTTGGAATCGGCTTTTGAAAAAAAATCTGTGAAAATCGCAAAAATTTTGGGTATCGAAATCTGGCAAAAGTCTGCATAAAAGGGCTCACCTGGCCAAATGGTTTAACTTTGGCAGGTACCTGCTGGTCTGTTATGAAACTAGAATATCTTTTGCAGATTCTGGAAGTGATTGCGATCGCAAAGCTCTAATAGTTGCTGTGGAATCGACTTTTAAAAATGAGAGGTCGTAAAATTCGACAAAAAATTTGGCGACGAAATCGAGCACATGCCTTCATAAAAGGGCTCTCCTGGCCAAATGGTTTAACTTTGGCAGGTCCCTCGTGCTTTATCATGAAAGTAGACTTCGTGGGCAGATTCTGGAAGTGATTGCGATCGCAAAGCTCTATTAGCTGCTTTGGAATCGGCTTTTGAAAAAAAATCTGTGAAAATCGCAAAAATTTTGGGTATCGAAATCTGGCAAAAGTCTGCATAAAAGGGCTCACCTGGCCAAATGGTTTAACTTTGGCAGGTACCTGCTGGTCTGTTATGAAACTAGAATATCTTTTGCAGATTCTGGAAGTGATTGCGATCGCAAAGCTCTAATAGTTGCTGTGGAATCGACTTTTAAAAATGAGAGGTCGTAAAATTCGACAAAAAAATTTGGCGACGAAATCGAGCACATGCCTTCATAAAAGGGCTCTCCTGGCCAAATGGTTTAACTTTGGCAGGTCCCTCGTGCTTTATCATGAAAGTAGACTTCGTGGGGCAGATTCTGGAAGTGATTGCGATCGCAAAGCTCTATTAGCTGCTTTGGAATCGGCTTTTGAAAAAAAATCTGTGAAAATCGCAAAAATTTTGGGTATCGAAATCTGGCAAAAGTCTGCATAAAAGGGCTCACCTGGCCAAATGGTTTAACTTTGGCAGGTACCTGCTGGTCTGTTATGAAACTAGAATATCTTTTGCAGATTCTGGAAGTGATTGCGATCGCAAAGCTCTAATAGTTGCTGTGGAATCGACTTTTAAAAATGAGAGGTCGTAAAATTCGACAAAAAAATTTGGCGACGAAATCGAGCACATGCCTTCATAAAAGGGCTCTCCTGGCCAAATGGTTTAACTTTGGCAGGTCCCTCGTGCTTTATCATGAAAGTAGACTTCGTGGGGCAGATTCTGGAAGTGATTGCGATCGCAAAGCTCTATTAGCTGCTTTGGAATCGGCTTTTGAAAAAAAATCTGTGAAAATCGCAAAAATTTTGGGTATCGAAATCTGGCAAAAGTCTGCATAAAAGGGCTCACCTGGCCAAATGGTTTAACTTTGGCAGGTACCTGCTGGTCTGTTATGAAACTAGAATATCTTTTGCAGATTCTGGAAGTGATTGCGATCGCAAAGCTCTAATAGTTGCTGTGGAATCGACTTTTAAAAATGAGAGGTCGTAAAATTCGACAAAAAAATTTGGCGACGAAATCGAGCACATGCCTTCATAAAAGGGCTCTCCTGGCCAAATGGTTTAACTTTGGCAGGTCCCTCGTGCTTTATCATGAAAGTAGACTTCGTGGGGCAGATTCTGGAAGTGATTGCGATCGCAAAGCTCTATTAGCTGCTTTGGAATCGGCTTTGAAAAAAAATCTGTGAAAATCGCAAAAATTTTGGGTATCGAAATCTGGCAAAAGTCTGCATAAAAGGGCTCACCTGGCCAAATGGTTTAACTTTGGCAGGTACCTGCTGGTCTGTTATGAAACTAGAATATCTTTTGCAGATTCTGGAAGTGATTGCGATCGCAAAGCTCTAATAGTTGCTGTGGAATCGACTTTTAAAAATGAGAGGTCGTAAAATTCGACAAAAAAATTTGGCGACGAAATCGAGCACATGCCTTCATAAAAGGGCTCTCCTGGCCAAATGGTTTAACTTTGGCAGGTCCCTCGTGCTTTATCATGAAAGTAGACTTCGTGGGGCAGATTCTGGAAGTGATTGCGATCGCAAAGCTCTATTAGCTGCTTTGGAATCGGCTTTTGAAAAAAAATCTGTGAAAATCGCAAAAATTTTGGGTATCGAAATCTGGCAAAAGTCTGCATAAAAGGGCTCACCTGGCCAAATGGTTTAACTTTGGCAGGTACCTGCTGGTCTGTTATGAAACTAGAATATCTTTTGCAGATTCTGGAAGTGATTGCGATCGCAAAGCTCTAATAGTTGCTGTGGAATCGACTTTTAAAAATGAGAGGTCGTAAAATTCGACAAAAAAATTTGGCGACGAAATCGAGCACATGCCTTCATAAAAGGGCTCTCCTGGCCAAATGGTTTAACTTTGGCAGGTCCCTCGTGCTTTATCATGAAAGTAGACTTCGTGGGCAGATTCTGGAAGTGATTGCGATCGCAAAGCTCTATTAGCTGCTTTGGAATCGGCTTTTGAAAAAAATCTGTGAAAATCGCAAAAATTTTGGGTATCGAAATCTGGCAAAAGTCTGCATAAAAGGGCTCACCTGGCCAAATGGTTTAACTTTGGCAGGTACCTGCTGGTCTGTTATGAAACTAGAATATCTTTTGCAGATTCTGGAAGTGATTGCGATCGCAAAGCTCTAATAGTTGCTGTGGAATCGACTTTTAAAAATGAGAGGTCGTAAAATTCGACAAAAAATTTGGCGACGAAATCGAGCACATGCCTTCATAAAAGGGCTCTCCTGGCCAAATGGTTTAACTTTGGCAGGTCCCTCGTGCTTTATCATGAAAGTAGACTTCGTGGGCAGATTCTGGAAGTGATTGCGATCGCAAAGCTCTATTAGCTGCTTTGGAATCGGCTTTTGAAAAAAAATCTGTGAAAATCGCAAAAATTTTGGGTATCGAAATCTGGCAAAAGTCTGCATAAAA
>CAWVNO010000038.1:0-54000 GCA_963930645.1 Salticus scenicus
TATTTATCCTTCTCTTCAGGCAAGAGTGTGTAGTTGAAAGCTAATGATTGTTTATTAATGACTAATAATGTTTGATTGAAGGAACATAACTTATGCTTGAAAAACAATTGTTACAATTCTGTAAAACTATTTCTATTTTACAAAACACCTTTTGGAAATCTCAATTCATATCTGAATTCTGAACTCGAAAATCCACTAATCACATTTTGTGAAAAACTTTCGTTTTTTTTTTCTTAGTGCTGTTGTTATCAAAAACTCTAAACCCAGATACTCTACTTAGCCTTATGTTCTAAATTATATATATTTTTTTATCCCCTAATGTTCCCTTTTGTAGCCTAGAGATTCTGAATACGAAGATGGTGTAGAGGAAGTACCAAATTGAGGTCGCAAACCTTGGCCTAGTCGTAAGATTTCAGCTTTTTTTTTTTTTTTTTTTCCCGAAACCTAAATGAATACGGTTTAGGATCCTTTAAAACATATGCAAGATATTTCATGCAGTCTTAAGATTTAAGATATCTGTGCAGTCAATTGGACTTAAAACTCGACACTAAAGCAGTTACTATATTTATGCTTCTCTCAGGCAAGAGTGTGTAGTTGAAAGCTTAAGATTGTTTATTAATGACTAATAATGTTTGTTTGAAGGAACATAATTTATGCTTGAAAAACAATTTTTACAATTCTGTAAAACTATTTCTATTTTACAAAACAGGTTTTTGGAAATCTCAATTCATAGCTGAATTCTGAACTCGAAAATCCACTAATCACATTTTGTAAAAAACGTTCTTTTTTTTTTTTTTTTTTTTTTTCCCTTAGTGTTGTTGTTATCAAGAAACTCTATATTCATATACTCTACTTAGCCTTATGTTTTAAATTACATTTTTGTTATCCCCTAATGTTCACTTTTGCAGCCTAGAGGTTCTGAACACGAAGCTGGTGCAGAGGAAGTACCAAATTGAGGTCGCAAACCTTGGCCTAGTCGTAGGTTTTCAGCTTTTTTTTTTTTTTTCTTTTTCCGAAACCCAAGTGAATGCGGTTTAGGATCCTTTAAAAAATAGCAAGATATTTCATTCAGGCTTAAGACTTAAGATATCTGTGCAGTCAATTGGACTTAAAACACGACACTGAAATAGTTACAATATTTATGCTTCTCTTCAGGCAAGAGTGTGTAGTTGAAAGCTAATGATTGTTTATTAATGACTAATAATGTTTGATTAAAGGACCATAATTTATGCTTGAAAAAGAATTCTTGCAATTCTGTAAAACTATTTCTATTTTACAAAACAGCTTTTTGGAAATTTCAGTTCATAGCCGAATTCTGAACTCGAAATTCCTCTAATAACTGAAAATATAATCAATTTATCTTCTTTTTATCTTTTCAATAGATACAACTCAATCATATGATGGATTAACGGTTATCGGTATAGCTTCCAGTTGGCTGATGCCAGATTAAAATATCTGTTCAGGCACTGTCGTGAGCACGAAATCCTTATAATCCATAAATTACCTTAGAGCGACAAGCACAACAAAACAACTTATGTAGCACATTATTTCCATGAGATCCTTAGTATACCCATGAGAATTTCTGGGCTTTCTAGGGCATATCTGTACTGATAAGTATAAAGGATTGAAGTCCAAAAATGCCGATTTTGAGTTAAGTACATAGTCAGACTCAGAAAAAAATTCTCTATCGATTGGTATAAAAGATTTAAGTCTATGTCATTTAGTCTTTCAGAAAATCCATTGGTAAAAAAAGGTTGAAGTCAGAAATTTAGCATTTATGTATGGTATAAAATATTTAATTCAATTTTTTCCCATTATTAAATGAAGGTTGACAATCACTGAATGGTATAAATTGTATAAGTCAACGAAATCCCTTTTTCCAAATCGATTCTTCTGATTTGTTTTTAGTTAGTTTAACTTTATTTTTCATCTCATGAAAAATCAAGAATATGGACTTAAATCCTTTATACGTATCAGTACAGATATATCCTAGGGAGTGTATATTGATTAGAGTTAGTATAGACTAGATAATATGGTCCTATATGGCTAGAGAGTGTGGTTCTATATGACAAGGGAATTTTGACATATATAAGGAGCATATGTTACATATTCTAAAAAAGAATTTAGAAATTCCTAAGAGTTATTATTGCACAAGTCGAGTGCAATAATAACTCTACGCCTGAAAAACAGTTCTGATAATTCTGTTAAATTATTGCTATCTTTTAAAATAGCTTTTTTGGAAATCTCAGTTCATAGCCGAATTCTGAACTCGAAATTCTCATAATAACCGAAAACATAATCAATTTATCTTTTATTATTATTATTATTATTATTAAATAGGTACAACTCGTTCATATGATGGATTAACGGTTAACGGGTTTAGCTTCCAGTTGGCTGATGCCGGATTAAAATATCTGTTCAGGCACTGTCGTGAGCACGAAATCCTTATAAGCCGTAATTTAAATCCTTATAACCCATAAATTACCTTAGAACGACAAGCACAACAAAACAACTTATGTAGCACATTATTTCCATGAGATCCTTAGTATACCCAGGGAATGTTCTGGGCTTTCTAGGACATATATCCTAGGGAGTGTACATTAATTAGAGTCTGTATAGACTAGATAATATGGCCCTATATGACTAGGGGATGTGGTCCTATATGAGAAGGAAGTTTTGACATATATATGGAGCATATGTTACATATGCTAAAAAGGACTTACTAAGTATCGGCTTACTAAGTAAGGACTTACTAAGGAAATTACTAAGTATGACAAGTCGAGGGCAAGAAAAAATCAAATGTCAAACTCGAGCTTATTGTTATGCTTCCGTTTACAATATTGAACATTTTACAAAATATTGCACAGTTTTATTCATCCGATAAATCTAGACAGTTTATAAACCTCTTGAATTACGTTAAAGTTGTAAATTTGCATATCACTCATCCATAAGCTTTAATAATTTATAAAAATGAGAGGTTTTTTTTTTTTTTTTTTTTATTAATTTGGGAACAAATAGTTTGTTTTCAAATGTACACAGAATGATACTTTTATATTAAGGAGTAGCTTCACTTACCGTCGCCGGAAGCTCAAGCCAATGTTATGTTATGAGGAATTTTGTTTACTTATAACTCATTATCTAATACATATTTTTAAATTATGTTTTCAAATTCAGAAAATACAGAACTATTAAACTGACAGACGGATTTTGTTAAATTTCGAATGTTTTAATTTGGAGCTGTAAAATACGAATTTTCAACATAAGAAATTTCTCATTTTACAGTTTCCAGATAAAATAAAACGTCACTACGCACCTTTATGTCACCACGCTGAATTTTTTGCAACGGTGACTTTTTGTCACGCAGATGTTTCCACCACGCACGATTTTCCCACAAAGCACGTTAATAGAAAATACAAATAAAGTGGTGCTGGGAGAAAGTTGATCGGAGAAGTATTTGATAGATCACGGGGGGGATCTATTTTTATATCAATAAGAAAATGAAACTATATGTATTGATGTTTTATATATATAAATATATCAAAAACGCTCATTGTTTTATTAGTAGGTTTAAACATTTACATTGATTGCGCTGTACGCTGCCATTTTGCAAAACTCAAATTAAGAAGTAAATTTTTTTATTTGAAAATTTTGAGCTATGCATAAAATTGCTTCAAACACTTCGTATTTACAGATACTGGGAATAAGACAGAACTGCGTCAGAATCATATAGTCATGTCATGGCAGTTTTTGAAAAGATCACTACGTTCCTATTATACGCAAGCTAGATAGAATTAAGCAGCTAGAATTAAATTTATCATTTATAGCGGTTTAAGTAATAGTTCTGTTGTTGTTTACAATTCCGTTCTAAGTTTATTTGGAAATAGAAAAATACACTCTTAGGATGTATATTTTCAAGCATTTTCAAAATACAAGTTGCTCAATTCTTCTGCAGCCGTTCTTGAAATAATTATCAGGAAGGATGGATGGTTGGGTTTTACGTCGCACTAGTGCTGCGCAGATGGGCAATTGGTGACGGTCTAGGATATACCCCTAGAGGTGGTCCGGAGACAATGCCATCACAATTTTGATCCTCCACGGAAGGGGGTCACCGAAGCTTTACCGAAGCTCTCCCGCTTCGGTGACCCCCAGAGGTATAATTTTTTTATGGGAACATGGAGGACATTGCGGCCACGACAGATTTTACGTGCACCAGCCACCATTAGTGTACATGACAGTCTTTGGCCGGCTCGAGTACCGAACCCGCAATCTTCCAATTACGAGGCCAGCGCTCGACCGACTGGGCTACCGCGGCCCAATAATTATCAGGAGGAACGAAACTTATCCCCCCTAGATATCTTAGTTTTGCATACAGCCAACCTGAAAAACATAGACGGTCATTTAATAGTTACCGCAATAATGCGCTAGATTCTTGTTACAAGAATAACGATTTACAACCTACTCTATCCACAAGAAATAGTCTCTATAGTCAAGTTACAAGGTAACAGTCACACAAATCTAAAATTTTCTTCTTAAATTATTATATTATTCTTGTTAGTCCTGTAGACTGTTCATTTTTATTGTATAATACTTCTTGCTTTCATAGAAGTTCCGTTAAAAAAGCTACGATATCATAAAATAATACCGTCTGAAGAAATTCAGCTATTTTGGCTAGAAGTTTTCTTTAACCTCAATATAGAAAGCGTCAGAAATTCCAGTATTTTTTTTTTTTTTTTTTTTTTTTTTTCCGAAAAGCACTTGTATGTTTGCATGCTGGAACTCAACGAATATTTGAGCTTTGTTATATGTAACTTTAAATTTAAACCTCCTTGCATATCGAAATTCTTGTCTTTTGTTAGACTCAGAGATACTTTAGCGTGTTTATTAGAAAATGAAAAGTCAGTTTAAATATTTTCTTTTATTTATAAACAGCAATTGTGATGAATATATATATTTCTTTGTTTGAAAGTGTACGCCATTTTATGTTGTAATTAAAATGTAATTGAATTTCTGTAAGATTTATATGCAAATGTTGTAGTAATACAAATTGAAAAAATAAATACCGTTGAGTGCTATGTTTGAAAGAGCAAAGATTTTATTTCACGCTAGACTTATTTAAACAATTATAAAAATAAAATATTAATAATAAAAACATTAATACTAAACTATTAATTTAAAATTTTTGTTCTAATATACAAATTTATATTTTGCAAAAAAAAAAAAAAAAAAAAAAAAAAAAAAAAATCTATTTAGTCATTTTACTTCTTATAGGCATTTTACATATTTTAATTGAATAAAAATAATATTATTTTTTATAAACAATTAATTACAATAAACAAAACTGCTCTAATGTTCAAAATATTTATGTTATAACATATTTGAAAACAATTTCAAATACCTAAATCACAAATCGACAAATCACGGAATCTTTATGTATGTTTTAGATTAAATACTTGCAGTTTTATCTCTAAAACTCGGAAATATATAACGACAATAACAGCATCCAGTCATACGTCAATACCAAATGTTTCTAATAAAAAGCATTTCTGGGGTAAAAACATAACATTTATGATCTCATAAAATATTCAGCAAAGCATACTTCTTGTTATATTGAAACAATGGTAAATAAGAAAATGTTAGTATTCGGTATATTTAATGTCTTAATATATCTTGGTGATGTGAAGCTATTTGTTATATATGTATCAAAAATTATTTCAGATTTATTATTTCTAATATTATTTTTATTTTTATGTTTTTACTCATTTACATACATATTATTTATTACAATAATATGATACTTTTGTTAAACGTACAATATTTAAAAATTAATGCGTCAATTTAGCTGCTGAAAATTTACTGCGCTGACCTTCATTTAAATGATGCCTGGATTGAATCATAATTCTCCATTGGATGGTTAAAAAAGTTCGAAATCCATCATCATCTTCCAATGCCCAGCGTTCTATGTTAAAACTGTTAAAAAAATACTGAATGTCATCTATTTGAATGATTCTTTTTTATCTTCTTCTTTGTTCAATGAAAGAATGTTTAGGCTTCTAATTTTTATTATTTTTTTAAAGTTATTTACACGTTTGGAGATGTCCTGAATAGTGATGCCAGATGGTTGAAGATTATTTCCCCAAACAAGTCTTCAAATTTCCCCAAATCAGGATTTTTTTTTCGAAAAAATCCCCAACTTGATTTCTACTAAAGAGGGAAAACATTTTTTTTTTTTTCAAAAAAAGATATCAAACAGATTTTTCTATTTTAATAAAAATTTATTCTTAATAAAGATTTTTCTATGATTTAAGGTCAGATTTTTCCCCAAATGAAAGCAATTTTTCGATGCAATTTTTGAAAAAAATCCCCAAATAACAATAAATCTATTGAAAGTCTCTAGTCGTAGGGATAAATCATTACGTTACCAACATTGACAGAAAGTTGAAGAACTTCCCAGATTTGTCCCCCAAAAAGTCCAAAAATTCCTCCCAAAGTCCCCCAAAAAATCCTCAAAAAAGTCCCCACAAACATTTGGTCCCCAAAATTGTCCCCAGAAGCCTAAAAAATCACCAAAATGGAGACAAAGTCCCTAATCTGGCATCACTGGTCCTGAACAGGATTTGACCATATTTAGAAAAGGTCTACTGTAAATGCAACATTTTTTTTTTTTTTTTTTTTTTTTTTTTTTTTTTTGCAAATTCTATCTCAAGAACTAATGTACACAGTTTCATAAAATTTAATATTTAGCTAAATATTGACATAAAATGTTACTTGTCAACTTTTGGGTAATATTTTTTCTACAGGTGCAGGAATTGTCTTCCAGTTTTACCACATTTGTTTTACTTATCAGCATAAGGCAAAATTTTGCATGAATGCTCACAAAAAGAATTCTTTTAACTGATAATTGTAAAATAGAATACAAATATAGTAGTAAAAGTGAACTAGGATAATATATAAGTAAATCTACGAGAATCACGTGACCCATGGGTTTAAATTTTAAATTTTTCAAATTTCATATTTAACAGAATTCAGAGTGTTTTTTTCTTCTTTTTTCTGAATGTTTAACCACACCTGTGATAATTTAAAACAAATTTATCAATTTTTTTTCTATGTACACTGTTAAAAAAATGCAACTTTAATTCCAGAAATTCACTGTAATTTGAGAAAAAATTCGTAAATTACGGAAAAATTACGTTGACAAAACGTATTTTTCTGTAATTACAGAGAATTTCTAGCAGCAGAGTTGCAATTTTAAAACTGTGTATCTACCTATATAACTATATCTATATGAATAGAAAATAATTTATTTCGTAAGATGTTTTATCATGCACAAAGTTACCTTTTTAAGTATTTAAAGTCACATTCTTCTCAGATGTAAGTCCTCTGCCCTCAGCATGGAAAACAAAATCATAAATAATAAGTTTATTAAATAATTTGCACAGAGTAAACCTATATAAAAGTGTATAGAAAACCATAGAAGTTCATTTTAGTGACAATTGATAGAAGCAGTATAAACAATATCATCTTTTTTTTTCATATTTCTAGTATTAATTATAATTTAGTGATTTGCCACGTTATATTATGATTTTCTATTCTCAGACATGCGTTTGGTGTCTGAGCAGGTGTAAAAAATAAATTCAATGAGAATAAAAATTTCTATTATAATACGTTACGAAAGAGTTCTGTGTTAACATACACTGCAAAAAATTTGCTACCAAAAATTCTCTGTAATTTGAGAAAACACGTTCTGACAACGTAATTTTTTCGTAAATTACGCGTATTTTCTCAAATTACAGAGAATTTCTGGTAGCAAACAGTACATATTTTTTACAGTGTACTGTAAGGAATATATATGTTATTTTAAAGTTTTTTTACCTCCAAGTTTTCTTACCTAGAACGCCTGCACCACCAGACTCTCAATCACAATGATAATGAGAATAAGCTGTAATTTTGTAAACGAACTGAAAAGATGCTTAGATGTAATATATATATATATATATTGACTCTTTGTAGACCATATTAACTTAGATTTGAATTATTTAGTACATTCAGAAAAGAATTATTCAGGCGTTAACATATTCAAACACAGATCAAAGTCTTATAAGTGTCAATACGCAACAAAACGACCGCAAACTGAGAAAACAAGCAAATCATGCATGCTAATGTGATAAGCTATATAAATATTTCAGTAATGTGGACCCATTACGATTATTTTTTGTGGAAATGATACGATAGTGACGTCATGGGAGAACAAATTTCTTAGATTCATAATGTAAACTAAATAAAAAAAATAGAAAATTCTGTGGATGATAATAATAATAATAATAATAATAAAAATATGTATACACACACACACACACACATATATATATATAAGATATTATTATATGTTTTCAGCCATACAAAAGTTGAAAATAAGTAACAAAAATAACTTAAGATAAACTTACATGAAAAAAAAAAATAATGTGAAAAAAAAAAATAATTAAAACTTATTTAAAAAACATAAGATAAATGGTTTAGTTTAAACTGTCAAAAAATGCCCCGTGTGACTTGAGACATACATATGGGGTTAAAACATACTTTTAATTGATCAAAACTCTCCCCCCCCCCCCCCCCAGGAAGACAGTTTAACAAAAAGCACATATAAGGCTAATATCAATATGAATAAAATAAAATGGATAAAATAATATGGAACAGACAAAAAATTATGTGGATCAGGCAGAAAATTGATCTGATAAAATGGAACAGGCAAAAAAAAAGAAAAAAAAAAAATGATTAACATTCACTCAAACATCAGCATGATATTCAATATATATATGTATACTGTCGGCAGCAAAATTTTTGAAGCACTAGTAATAATTCCTACTTAAAAGAGAGACACCTAATACTGTTTTGTTAAATAAATATCTATCGAGTCATATTCTTAGTCTTTCACTTTTTATAAAAAGTAAGATGATGATAAAAATTAGCGAACGATCTAACAAAAAAAAAAAAAAAAAAAAAAAAAAAAAAAATGTGTGGACGTGGGATTCAACAATTTTGCTGCCAACTGTATGCGGCACAAAAATCGACGATAATTCTATACTGCGGATGGCAACAACTGCATGCAATTAGATGAAAAGCTGAATTAATGAATAAAAGTAAGTATATAAGTGTACATGTAAAGTTGGGCGAATCAGGACCACTTGCAGGAAAGTGTGTAATAGTGCCACATAAAAGCTATCGCCGAAAAGAAAAAAAATACTAAAATTCGAATATTTTTCTTATTATTCAGTATTTTGTTGTTGATTTTGTTCAAAATATAGCTGTTTTATTGTTTAGTATTAAAAATTTTTCCAAAAAGTGAAATATGCAAGGATAAAGACTAATATTTATACATGGTCAATATTCAAGCACACGGATTCAATTCATTCGTCATTTGTCCAATTACATCATTTTATAGTAAAATGAATTATTAAAAATTGCATTTATACAATCTTTGCAAGCGTCATTTTAAACTATCAATGCTGAAATGTAAACATAATACAAGCTATTGGGATAAATTGACTAAAATACGCAATAATAAAAGGTACAATTGAGGTAGGTTTTATTTCATTTCATTATTATAATTATAATTATAATTATAATTATTATTTATTTTTTTATTTTTTTTTTCACAAAAAAAAAAATAAAAAAAAAATGTAAAAATAAATAAATCAAAGTGTATCGCTAACATGTCGACAAAAACTTAAAAGCTGCCAATGGAGGCCTTAGACTGAAACTGTACTGACTGTAAAAGTAGAAAAACTGGTTTGTAAAACACATGAATTTATTTTGAAAGTTGTCTTTGTGTAATTTAGGTTTAAATAACACTAGCGTTTAATCTTATAATATTAATTTGATTCTAATAATAATTTGGTTTTCGTTGTTTATAACCGATTTTAGGCACTATAGAAAAATATCTGAATACCTACCTCGATAAATACATTTCATCGACTAATGATAAATTTAGACGTAAAAAATAATTCAGACAAGAACGAAAAATACAAATGATTTATTTTTTAATTAATTATATATTTCAATATGCTCGTATTTTCCATATATATATATACTTTAAATTTATTCGCGAGCCTTGATGCGTATTAGTATGTGTGTATAAATCTGCAGAAAAATCGAGATTTAAAATAACGTGTATAAAAAGTTAATAGCAACAACTACAGAGGCTGTTCGCACATTTTTTAGACGATTTTGATGGAGTGTACTGAAGCAATTTCACTCATATTTCGTGTTTTATTTGTTCAGTTTGATAGCCCTTGTTCTTAACTATCATTCTACATCGTAATTTCTATGATAATAATGCTTTTTAGAATATCGGAAGAGGTATATTTTTCTACTCCTTTTGAACGCCTTTCCAATGTCCACAAAGCGTTGTAGGTCGGTGTTTGGATAATGTTGATTATAAGAGTCGAAAAACACAAAAATCCAACAGTGATACATCAGGATATTTAGCAAGAATATCAGTGAAGGGTATGGTTAAAATTCCCGTTTTTCGTTCCTTTTTTTTCTAGAAAAGCAATTGCGGATTGTGATGTGTGGCTGCTTGTTTTGTCTTGATACAGTTCAACGGATTGATAGCATTGTGGATAAAGATCTGGATTTTCATTTTTAAAAATTGGAATTAAAATATGTTCTTGATAGTATTTAGAGCTGATTTTGACATTTTTGTCACAATTTTTTTGCTTTTATCTTGCGCTTGTATGAAAAACCAGTAGCAATCATAAATCCTTTAGAAAAACTTTCTTATGGTGCTTTGAACCATGTAGCAAAATTTTTTTTCTCCCCTTTTGTGATAATAAATTGATCTTTTTTTATTGCAACCTCTTAAATTGACCCAAGATTCATCTATTGTTGCGACATTTTTCCATTTTTCTCCTGATAAATGCTTTTCATAAAGATTTCACTAAAAACTCTCTTTGGAAAAAGCGGAAATGTATCCTTCCATCCACTGCCTTTTTAAAAGCGCATTTTTGCATCTAAACAAAAATTCTAAATATCAGAAGATAAATAAAACTTCCAAAAATATAACTGTTGTGAAAATAAAATTCTCCATGCAAACTATTTTTTCTTACTGCGAAATAAAATCGTCTAAAAAATGTGCGAACAGCCTCTGCATAAATAAATAAACGTTCGGAATGTTCATACTTATCGGTAAATTTAAAGGTAAATTTATTTTACACAATAAATGTTGTGTCGAATGGTCTTATACGACACGTCTTCATATTTCTCCAGTCTTACTGTGTATTCAAGTAATGAAGGAGAGATACTAATTTAAACTTAACTAAACAATTTATGAAAATCTTCTAATGGGGGGGGGGAGGTATTTACCCTTTAGTAGCGTAAGAAAAATCTGTGGAGTTCTTTTTCCCTTAAATATAAATTTATAAATATTTTCATATTGACAATAAACTTGCCGTTGATGTGATTTACGTGATACTCGTCTGCAGTTACAGGGAAGTTCAACTCCAAGTGATATATAGAACTGAACCCCGAGTACGATTTTAACATGCGCTTCATACGCTGAAGAACCAGTTTACATTTATATTCAATCTAGTTTCCAATAAATTTATTCAAAACTATTTATTTAGTAAATTCCGCAAAACTCAAAGTTTTCCTTTTGAACTTGAAATTATTGACTGTCTTTCGAAGAGTGCTTTTATAAACCAAAATTAAAACGTCTAACCCAACTCGACATCTTCGCTTCAAAGAGTTACACATTTCCATTCGAAGATTCTGTAAAATCTCATAACTTAATTTTATTAAAATTAGAATGTAATACATTGAGCATTGCCATTTTAGGGTTACATACAAACGGACGCTTGCAATTTCGATGAAGTAAATTTTGCAAGTTTTTTGCAAAGACAGTCGGCAGCAAAAGTATCCGAGCACTAGCAAAAATTCCTATGTAAAAAAAGTACACTTAATGCAGTTTTGTTAAATAAATCCTTGTCGAATCCTTTTCTTAGTCAGTCTAGAACATGATTCGACAAGGATTTATTTAACAAAACAGTGTTAAGTGTGCTTTTTTCATATAGGAGTTTTTGCTAGTGCTCGGATACTTTTCCTGCCGACTGCAGTCATGCATTTGGAACACATGCAAACAGCTTTGCAACTGGAAGTGTTTCATTTGTATGTACCCCTATGTTATCAGAGTTAACTACTCATAAATATATAAGAATAAGGGAGGCATACTATTGTAACAATTGCAGCTATCGTAGATCACAAGTAGGATCGTACACCCCGCAGCAAAAGTATCCGAGCCCAAGCAATAATCTCCGTTTTAAAAAAGTACACTTAATACGGCTTTGTTAAATAAATCCTTGTTGAGTCATATTCTTAGTCAGTCTAAGAACATGATTCGACAAGGATTTAACAAAATAGTATTAAATCTACTTTTTTTAGACGGAGATTATTGTTAGTGCTCGGATACTTTTGCTGCGGCGTCTACGATCCGACTTGCAATCGATGATAACTGCGTTTGTTACAATAGTATGCCTCTCTAATTTATAGTTAAGTGTTTGTGAGGCTTTCGATATTAATTTTATATTATACTTTTATTTAATAAATACCAGAATCAAATTAATTAAACAATAGCGTTTACAAAAATATGCAATGTATTTGAACGTTATACACATTTATTAATAAATTATTTTGGCCAAAATTACCTTAAGAAACTAAATGCAAAGTAATTAGTAACTTACTCTTTTCGACTCACTTAACGACTCATTTTTACGACTAAAAGCGATCAAGTACTTGTGAAACTAAATGAATGTGTTTTGGAGTTTTACGATAAGATTATTGGATCAAAGAAGCTATATATTATTTATGAATTTTCAAGTTTCTTAAAGCAGTTTATCTTATACAGCTAAAGAATATTAAGTCAGTTCCATAGCTTAAGTTTAAAAGATAAGTTTTGAATATTGTATGATAATTTATAAAGGTTTTATAAAAATTATATCTAATATTTATAAAGCTATTTTATTTTTCTATGGATTTTAAATTTAATATATATATATTTCTTGTTGCCGTTGGTTTTTTAAAATAAGTGAAATAGTTCGATTTATGAGTTCGAATAGTTCGATTAAAAAAATATATATATCTTTAAGAGGTAAAGCTTCTTTCTTTAGAAATTTGTTCCATTTGAAATTTCTCCATAAATATAATTTCTTAAAATAACAATATCAAAGCGTCACAAATAAAGTTAGCGCGGTTACTTCACCGCGCTAAATCATATTGAAGTAACGAAGAGCTTTTTCAGTTAGAATTAAAAAGACTTTTTTCGGACTTAAAACTTAATAATTATTCCTCTCGCTGGTTTAAAAGAAAATTAAGAGAGTATGACTTTAATATTGATAATCATGAAATTAATTCCTCCAAATCACATAAATCTTTCGATACTATTCCTTACCATAAAGTTTTTTTTTAATCTATTGCCAAAGTTCTACGCACTGTTAATATATCTGTATACTATAAACCCAAATTTCTAATTTGTAATTTCCTTTCTAATTTTAAACCTGTTATTACTCCCTTTTCCATTACAAGTGTTTATTATAATATCCTTTGTAAATCTTGTAGTTCGGTTTATATTGATGAAATTGACCGTTCCCTTCACACTCGAATTCTCGAATCTAAAAGAAATTTCAAAAACCGTGATATACGTTCTAAAATAGTGCAGCATGCAATAGAAACTGACCATCTACCTGATTTTAGAAATACTAAAATAATCATAGCTAACCGTTCAAATCATCAAATAAGAATTTTCCTGGAAGGCTGGTATACGAAACAGCCTTTTTCAACGCTTAATGAGGCATGCACAGTCCCCGCAGAATACGCTGTACTCTCTTAAAGGAGATCTGTTGTTCTTCTCAGCGTTTACATTTTTATGTTTTTACTGATAAGGAGCCTGTAAAAGGATCGAAACGTTTAAATTTATGTTTTATGTGTTTTAATGTTTTAAATTGTATATTTTTTAATGTATATTGTCTCGATTTTTAATGCAATTAAATTTTTTTGATATTACTCGGAATATTTCTAGGTCATTTAGAATTATTAAAAAATTTACTCTTACAATATTTTTAAACTTTTTTAAAAGCTAAAGAACTACTAAATTTTTGAAAATATAACATTATGCAATATTTAAGTAAATATAATATACACGAATATTCCACAAAATGTACTTATTTTATAACTCAGAGTTTCAATCTCAAATTAATATATTAGCAAAACAAAGTTTCAATATATTAATAAAAATATGTTTTAGAAGTTATTTTCTTAATTTTCCTTGTTTTAATGAAGAAATTTAAAAGATATTCCCTAAACGTTTTAAATCTAATATTGAAAATATAAATTAAGTACCATGAGTATCAACTTGAAGTAGATTTATGCTTTTTAGGTACTCGGAAATGCGACGGGAAAAAAAGATAAAATTTCGAATTAAAGTATTTTTATTGTATTTTCAAATACAAACATAATATTTTAATGATTAACTGAACAGATTTTAATCTTTAGTATACTAACAATAAAAATAACTAATTCTTAAAAAAAAAATGATAAACTTTTCTTCCCCTTTCATTTATTGCTAAACTTCACAGCTAAACTTCACAGCTAAACTTCAATAAAAATAAAGATTTTTGCCTATATTCTTTTCTGCAAGGAAAAATTATGCATTTTAAGCATGTATTGCTCTTAAACCTTTAAGGAGCAAGGTAATTAAGAACATTTGGCACATAAAACTAACAGAATTTACGAACAGAAACAATGTAAAATATATATAGGGTAGGTGCTCCAGTGATTGGCATGCTCCAGTAATTGACATCTATCCCGAAATAATTAATAAATAAGAAAAATAATAAAATAATATGTTTTACACATAAAAATTTTAACATTTTATGTCAAACACTGGAGCATAGGGTGCTAATAACTGGTAAAATGAATAACTAGCAGTGCCAAACACTGGAACATAGGGGACAATTACTGCAAAAATGAAAAACTGGTAGTGTCAGTTACTGGAACATTGAGTGGGTATCAAATAAAAATTCATTAAAAAAAATATGTTATCAAATTTATATATTTTAACGCATATGTGGTACTGAATATCTTTCATACCATATGTACTAACTTAAGATTTCTAAAAATATTTTCTGATGACTAGAACATTAAAAATATCAGAGATTGCTCTAAAAGTGTCAATCACTGGTGCACTTACCCTATATGGCGTTTTTTTTTCGCAATAAAATATAAATGTAAAATTTTCTTCAATGATTCCGGAATGAACCTTTTATAGTTGAGCTTATTATCTATACCATATTTTGTAACGATCCATGTATATGGTATCAAAATATCATCAACGCAATGTCTGAAAGTGCTATTTTTCAAAAGTTTAAATCAAAAACCCAATTACTTTTATCGAGTATTGATGCATTTTTTATTCGCCAGTTCGAAGCCAGTAATTTCAGTCCGATTGGGAATTTTTTAATGTGGTTTGTTTTAACCCTTTGTCGGTCCTATTTAATTTCCCTCCTTTGAATAGTATTGCTAAATTTAGGGACTATTTTATGCAATATCTGCCATTACATTTTAGTTGAAACTGTTGCCTAATCATTTCGAAGATTATTCGCTCCTCATGTATATCACTTCCCAAAATTATTGGTGATAGTTGAATAAGCGTTGTCCTTAAATATGGCAACATTCTTTAGAGTGCTTAATGTTAGGGTCGATAAAGGGTGTGAGGTTTGCGTTGACGCAGACCCCAACTTAACTTTGTTAACTTAAGCATTAGGTATAAGAAGCTCAAACACTCAGATATATTAAATAAAACTAAGAGTTTATTCAACTAGAATAATGGGAGGATTGGTCTGGATTGGTCTGGATTATGTAGCTCAGTCAGAAGAATTAAATATTTTAGCAAATAAATATAATACATAATTAAGGTAATTTGAAATATCTCACCCAGAAAACAGTAGAAGTTGTAGAGACGGATGCACTCCTTTACTCAACTGCCGTGACTTCAATTAGGTCAGCGGATTCCCGGCTGTTTCCATTTACGAATACAATTTCCATTTACGAATACTAGTACCGAAGCACAATAACACTCATTAAACTACTTAACTTAAGTAAAACTCAATCTTCTTTATCGAAATATAATTTTCTCCAGGCTCTAAGCCTTAAACTTTGTCGTAGACAGACGTCGGACAAGACTCCACAACACCACTTTTTACGAAAATCATCTCCATCTTATACCACTTTCCACCAACTTCCCTTCTCTTCATTTCAACCAAACTTTTAGAATCGCTTCCTATTTGTCTACATCTCGCAACTTAGTTCCTCCGTTGCAGCACCATGTCCCCACAAAACTAATCCGACCCAAAATTTCGACGAGTCACTGGCGCCGAAGCGATTTAACCATCCCAACTGAATAGTTTGCTGGATCCAGCTTAATTTTAAACAAACTGTGGTGACCTTCTACAGTCTGGACCTTACAAGGGTTAAAAAAAATTCAAATGATCTATTTTATAAAAACGTTAAAATATACATATTTTTTCTTTGAATCTTTAAAATGTACAAGATTTTTTAAGAGAAATTAGATCATCACAGTTCTCTATTGACATTTTACATATATATATATATATATATATTAAATCTCCTTTTACTTTATTTTTTATACCAGTGTTGTTGAAAGAATTTATTATAATTAAAATAACAATTAAATTTTTACTAATGACTTAAAATCTCTAGAGATATTAATATAATATAGGATAACTGTAGGATAAATGGCATTTTTTTTTTTTTTTTTTTTTTTAAGATAGAAAGAATGCGAATACAAAAAATACTTTATAAAAATATTTAAAATTATTATATATACATTCATCATGTTTTAGGTAAAAAGTAATTAAATATTGAGAACAGAGAGTGAAACCATAGTAAATGAAAAGAAATGAAATACTTAGTTTTTTAAAAATAAAATAACTAAAATACTAAAAATAATATTTTTATAATATTTTTAGTATTTTATTAATTATTATTAATATTTTTATAATAAAACACACAATACTTAATAAGCAATAAGGGACATTAATTGAATATTGAACGCAAAATTAGGTGAATTTATATAAATCTGTAAGCATATAGGATATATATATATATATATATATATAATGGGATCCTTTAATTTTATAGTACATTATAATTAGTTATTGATGTTAAAGTTTGTATGTATCTCTACTTTCAGTCCTATCATAATCCCTAGTGAGAAGAAATGCACAGTATATTAGTTTAAAAAAAAATAGTTATTGCATAAAATCTTTTATTTTCAATTGTAGGAAAACTAATAATGCATGTCCACTATGTAGCTTCTGAACAATATCAAAAAATCAGGAGTACGAAATCGGTTTTTAATATTTTTATAAAGCGCTCAAAAAATGAAAGGAAACTACTACATTTTTATTACTTTTTCTTACCCATAAGGTAGAGAAAGTATTGTTTTTGGATAAAATTTCCGAAAGTGAAATTTTGTTATATTTACACGTTTTGAGGTCTCCTGAATACGAAAATCATGTTTTTAGCGAATGGTCTGTGTGTCTGTGTGTGTGTCTGTCTGTTATCAGCATATCTCAAGAACAAATAGTAGCAGACATTCCAAACTTGGTATTTCTAAATGTGTATCATATAGGGATGCTACAGTAAGCTTTCCGTTATGATCAAGCGAATGGTTCGTGTACAGGGACAATCAAGAGAATTCTAATATATTACGTCTATGGGGGAAATTGCAGGTAAGTAGAGTTTAACGTCTATAGACTGCACTAAAGCAAATGAAACGAATATATATTTTTTGTAATAGAGATAGTCAACTGAGAAAAAAAATTGTGTATATAGGAGCCTCGCCTCCCTCCCCGTGGGAGGGGAGTCCCCCTCGAGGGGAGTAAATTTTCATGATGGGTATCTTTCAAAAGAGCTCGCCAATACCTTTAAAACGAATAGTTGAACCATCGATCTGCGATAATTTAAAACAAAGTTGTCATTTTTTTTTTTTTTTTTTTTTTTTACTTTTAACAAAACAAAACTTAGAAAAAAAAAATCGTATATATATATATTTTAAATATTGAGAATAAAATGGAAATTTTTTGGATATTTGGTGTTATACTACTCCTCTAATATGGAAATCGTCTGCATTATCATAAAAGATAATTTTTTTAAATAATAATTTTAATAAATTATTTTTAAAAAACAGAATTATTTTCTAATAACTGAATTAAATTCCATATAAATGTAGGTGCATTAATGAAACGGGGGGTTGAGGGGGGCGGCAGCCCCCCTCACACAGAACTAATTATCATATAGAACTCTCCCGAAGCCTAATTTGAATTGCTTAACATAGGTTTACATAACATCGTTATCTTACCTCTTAATCTCCAACCTGTATTTATATTATCAAATTTCAGAGTAAGAGAAAGTCGTGTGACTGACACACCAAATTATTTTTGTTGCCAACTATGTAATATCGACAATCATATGCGCTGTGAATAACAACGGTAGTTTTTACAGCAGAATATGCTGGTAACATCTGTAAAAGATCAACATCTGTAAAAGATCAACATCTGTAAAAGATCAATTAAGTAAATTATCATTTTTAACAGCAAAATGCACTGACAAAGTGGGTACCATCACATTCTGTAATAAAAACTACCATTATTTTTTACAATGTACAGTTTTGTTTATTTTTAATACCTTAGCCAATTTTTGGCATATTTACAACTATATATAAGAGCAGTGAACCAATAAGAGCATCAATTTACCCATAATTTTCAGATAAAAACTACAACATTCTATTATTTCGCCTCCAGTAATAATTCTTTACTATAAAAATATATCAACTAATTACAGGTAACAGTCTAATCATTTTACCTTCGTTAAGACTTTTAAAAATATTTTTAATTTACTTACATTTTATAGCAATTGTTAAATCCTCACATTTTTTTTTTTTTTTTTTTTTTCAAAAATCATTTTACCTGTCCAATTTTAAAAATCTGAATAAATTTCATTTAACTATTTTATACATTATACTAATTAATAATCACTAACCTTTTTAGATTACCATAGTGCATGCGCGAGTAAATTAGCTTACTTAAATTATTCGAGATTGTTTAAGTACGGTATTTCATAACTCAATCTTATTTCCAACACATTTAACTTTCGCGAATAAAATTGAAAACATTTCTGCAACTTGAAACGTTTTGCATTTGAAGTGCATGTGCAAGATACTTGGACTCAACAACTCGATTTACGAAATAAATATTTCTGAAAGGGGGAAAATTAAGATTCTTAAATTATACATAGAGAAATCTTAAATTAAGTGGAGTTATTCCAAGAAGTCTGCATTTCTGCATTACGAAAGTAAATTAATATTTGATAAAGCTACGTTTAAACTACTACGCTCTGTGCAGTATGACCTGTACATAATATTTTTACGGAAGGATTATTTTATATGAATTTTGATTGCATAGATATTCATTTAAATTTCGAATACGCTGTAAAATATTTGGTGTTAATTTGAACCAAAACTTGGTTCTGAAGTAGCTATAATTACCAGACAGTTTAAACTTTTTACCATGATTTGGTAATTTTATATTGAACCAAATATTGGTATTATTATTATTATTATTATTATTTAAAGTTCATTAATAAACTTGATTGAGACACTTATATGATCTATGTATACATCAAAATTCAAAGAAATTCGGAATACGCTTTTTACAATGTGAATTTTAAATTTTCAAGTGAAAACCTCTTGAAAACAAAATGGCGGAGGTACTTGGTTAACAAACTGATCCAAGATATATTTATAAGATAAGTTCGCTTTCCAAATTTTGTTCGATTTGGAGTACTATTTCGTAAGTTATCGTGATTTTAAATTTTCAAGTGGCCCAGCTTAACTTCAAACGACAATCAATTTGTTAAAAATGGCGGATAAAGTTCATTATTAAAGTTCATTGAGACCCTTGTGTGGTCTATATTTACATCAAAATTCAAGCAAATCCGGCTTTAAATACGCTTTTTAAAATGTGGATTTAAAATAAAATGTGTATTTAAAATTTTTAAGTGTCCGCTACTTGAAAACAAAACGTTGGAGCAACGTGGTTAACGAAAAACTCATCCAAGATATTTATAAGATAAGTTCGCTGTTCAAATTTGGCTCCATTTGGAGAACTATTTTGGACGTTATCGTGATTTTAAATTTTCAAGTGGTAGCCTGATTTCAAGTGGCCCGGCTTAACTTAAGACGTCCGCCAATTTGTTAAAAATGGCGGATAAAGTTCATTAATAAAGTTCATCGAGACCCTTGTGTGGTCTATATTTACATCAAAATTCAAGCAAATCCGGCATAAATACAATTTTTAAAATGTGGATTTAAAATTTTTAAGTGTCCGCCACTTGAAAACAAAAAGTTGGAGCAACTTGGTTAACGAACTCTTCCAAGATATTTAAATGATAAGTTCGCTGTTTAAATGTCGTTCAATTTGGAGTAATATTTCGGGAGTTATTGTGATGACAAAATTTTCATTATAGATAGACAGATAAACGACGTGATTGGTAGACAGGTCGATTCTAATAGGTCGATTCCAATAGGTCGAATTCCAATAGGTCGATTTCTAAAGAAATCAACCTAAAACAAATAAATGACGTAGAAAAAAAGTCTATTAATTGATATTTAAAATCTAGATTTAAAAACGGTGTTGAATATTTGGAACATTTGCTTTCACGAAGTAATTTAATAGCATCAGAATCCTGTACTAATAATTTTTCTAGATGCTATATTGATTGCAGAGGTAATTATTTAATTCGTTTGGATAGTAATTATATCTCTATATTATACCATTAAAATTCTTATTTCTCTAAAACATTTCTAATTTTCAATAAATATAAATTTAAATAAGAAATAGTTAAATAAATAATTAATAACAGAAATTTTTTCTAAAATTCGCTAAAAACTAGCTGGAAAAGTTATCGAAACGCCATTTCTTTTTTAGTCTTATCAGTTTCATATCTGTCAGTATTTCATTGTGCAAAGGTCGAGGCTTGTATCCGTCTCGTGTGCATGCATGAACATATTTCTGCATACTTCTTTCTATACGATTTAGAAAGTACCCAGCTTTTGCAGCTAGTGGCCTTAGGTAGTTTAGAACTAGAGACCTTTGCATTGCAGCCTTTGACGCTACCACGTACGTTACTGGAGCGTTGACTCTTTACCGAAATAACTTGTTCGTGTGTAATTACTGAAACATTAAAGGCTTTTTTCACAAGATTGTGTGGCTAGTGATCGCTACTGCTTTAAAATGTTGCTACTTTCATAGTATGCTATAATTCTGCGCAGTTTTGCTCCGATCTACATTTTCCATTACTTGACTTCTCCTTGTAAGACATTTTTATGGATTTATCTCAAATCATGCGTTAGATTTTAAAAATTTTTGATTCAATATCCATAATACAAAACTATCGATATTGAGGTAGTGATTAAAAAAAAAAATAATAACATTTTCTATAACGTGAAGTCTCCTTGTAAGACATTTTCAAGAATTTATCTCAAATAATGCGTTAGATTTTAAAGTTTTCGCTTGAATATGCTTAATACAAAACTACCGATATTGATGTAGTGATTAACAAAAGTTAACATTTTTTTTAATAATGCAGCAAAATTTTAAATTTTAAATGTATGAATCGGATTATACATGTACTATTGTTTTAAAAATGCAAAACTTTAGCCGTTTTCTTAAAGTTTCAAAAAAGCGACACTTCATATATTTTGTGAAAGAAAAATGACTTTGTACAACAGTATTTTAGATTTTAGTTCAAAAAGGATTGAAGTTTGTCATACTCGATAAAATAGTAAATGAAATTACAAACTATTGAAAAATGCAAATAACTGTAATCAGTTCGCCGAGAACTGATAGCGAAAGTAAACAAAGCAACATGATACTTGGCGATATTGTTGAATGACTGGCGTTGGATTGAAGACAAACGGCGTCTCCCTGACATGCGAACGACTTCTTTTTTCGTTTGTTTATTTCTTATCGATGTTTTTCTTTCCTTTGGTGTTTAATGAGAATTATTGAAAATTGAAAGCATGGCATAATGTCTTCGGAAGGAAAGATAAATAAGTTTCAGTTTAATGTTTGTTTTATATTTGTTTGTTATTGCATTTATAATGTTTGTTATTACATTTACGTCTTATTAACTAATTGCGAGTACGTTAAATTACCAATTTATATCACTTTATAAATATGCAAAAATCGCAGATTTTTCATATTTTTAGGCATGTTTTATTATATAGTCAACACTATTTCCTTTCAATATTTTTAAAATAATATTGTAGCATTAAAATTTCTAACAAAAATTTCTCTTTAAACATAGAGGTGACAATATAATAAAACACACGTAAAAATATAAGAACTTAGCAAACGCTGAATATATAATTTAACTGAAGTGTTTCTTAACAGCGAATATTATAAACAGGCATATCCAAATCTCCTCTAATCTATACATATAAAAGAGTACTTCTACTCACTCACTCACTGACTCATCAACGTACAGGAAAATCTACTGTAGCCACTGACTTGAAACTGGGTCAGATTACAGACCATATAGTGTAAGCACCCCCTAAGAAGTGCTTTTGCGAAATTCGCCCTCATGGGGGAGTAGGGGGCAAAAAGTTATTTCTCAAAAACCTCCATATCTCAAAGAAAAAAAAAATATACGTAAAATTTTTGCTTTAAAATATAGATAACATAAAGATCTAAAAACCAATTTCTGGAATTTTTTTAGTTCGGTCCCCAAGGAGGGAAAGGGTCAAAACTTGATTTGAAACAATCCTTTATATCGCAAACAGAAAAAAAGATATATGTGATATTTTTGCTCTAAAATATAGCTCTCACAAATACATAGAAACTAATTTCTTTAATTTTAGATATTCATCCCAGGTAGGGCGGGAAAGGGGGGGGGCTAATGGGGCAAATAAATAAATAAATAAATAAATAAATAAAAAATAGAAATACAGTTAGATCGTTCAAAATTAGTTCAGATAGTTTTTACAGGCCTGCGATTCGAATGAGGATATTTTCGAAAGTGTAAAGTTATTAGGAAGGTCAGAAAGCGGGGGAAGCGGAGGAAAAAAAAAAAAAAAGAGATAGACCGTTTAAAATTGTACATGGAGGTTTTTGATACTTACAAAGCGATTGCTGGTATTTTTCAATTTGCAAAATTATTAGGATAGACGGGAAGGGGAAGTGGAGGGGCAAAAAATAAAAATACAGTTAGGTCGCTCAAAATTGGTACATGGAAGTTTTTGATACCCACAAATCGATTGCGAATATTTTCGCATTTATAAAATTATTAGGATAGACAGTAAGGGGGGTGAAGGGGCAAAAATATATAAATAAGAGTTGGAGCGCTGAAAATTAGTGCTGTTAGGTTTTGAGGCCTGATAAATATATTGCAGATATTTTCGAAAGTATTACAGAATTATTACTAGGGGCGGGAACGGAGTAAAAAGAAAGAAATTCAGATAGAATGTTAGAAATTAGTATTATTAGGTTTAAATGTCAGAGAGAACGATTGCGAGGATTTTTAAAGTCTAAAATAATTTGGAGGGGCGGGAACGGTAGGTGAAGGACTATCACGCCGTGCGCGCCTGTATACGCTACCACAGGAAGTGGGGGTCCGGACCGATTATTTTACCGATGGGAGAAGATTTTCTTATATATATATATATATATATATATATATATATATATGTGTGATTTCCCCCTACGATAATATAGTCATTCATTAAGAGTGTCAATCATAAATGCACGCGCGCAGCACACAGTGGCCTGCGCTGTCGAAGGCAGTGGGGACCACGTGCGACATTTTTTCAAACCAGAATTTTTTCCTCTTTTTTTTTTTCACATGATAAAAATTAATACAATTTTGAGAAATTATTAACTACAGTGACTCATTTTAAAATAGTGACCAGCGAAGCGGGCGTAGCCTGTAGTTATGTATTGAAATATGAGTTTATAATTATTCATATAAAATATTTAATTACAATCTAGCTAATCATTTATATCAGAATTATAAGGAAATAAAATTTAGCAAAATAATATGGATACACATGAACTATTTCAGAAGCCATTAGTAATTAATTAAATATGTTTAATGTAATTCAGATTTCTGAAAAGATGAAACAAAGAATATTCCAGATGATGAATGTTTATCCTGATTAACATACAGCATTGGAAAACTAAATTAAAAGTGGAAAATATCGATTTTAAAACTTACAACGGCTTAAAATAATCTGTTTTCTTTGTAGAATCGGATTACATATATATAAATTTTAGTATTCTTGGTGAACATATTTTTTTTTAATTAAAAGCATACTTAATTAATATCTAATATTCTCATTTTACTAGTGAAATAATTAACGCACTAAAATTATAAATAAGTAAGCGATCTAAAATAATGCGTTGTTCTCGAAAGATTGGTATTAAAACTTACGCTTTCTGAAACAGTTCACTTAAATACGAACAATTAATTTCCATAATTAATAACTTGATCGCTTTTCTAACATATTAATTCACGATATTTTCAAGAAGAAAATCGCAAACATTTCTACTAGCTTAAATAAAGGTGTACTAAACTTCTTATTACAAAGTGTTCATAAAATAAGTATTTTAATTAAAATTAAAATTTCTTAAATCGTAGGCAAAGTACGACTTAATGGACAAATAAAATTGAAATACAACAATTCATGTTACTCTTTATCGTTAATGAGTGGATTTCGGCATGATTGTAAATTATTAATTAATTTTAATACACGCACTCTCAGAAATGGATACTCAACTTTCACGAAATTTTTTTCATTTTTGACGAAAGTGTTTCTAGGGATATGCTCCAAGCGAACATTTCGTCAAATTGACGAAATTTGGATGGATGGATGAATTGGTTTTACGTCGCACGAGTGCTGCGCAATGGACAATTGGCTACGGTCTGGGACTCACCCCTAGAGGTGGTCCGGAGACATGCCATCTTAATTTTAATCCTCCACGGAATGTATGGATCTCCCGCTTTGGTGTCCCCCAGAGGTATAATTTTGATGGGAACATGGAGGACACATCGGCCACGGCAGATTTTACGTGCACCAGCCACCATTAGTGTATATGACGGTCTTTGGCCGGCTCGAGTACCAACCCAAGCAGCACCGAAACGTTCTCTGAACGTTCAAAAATTGTTCTGCAAACACGTTCTAAGAACGTTCACTCTGAACGTGTTATAGACGTCTATTTGTCCATCTTGAAGACGTACAATAGTACGGTTCAGAGAACGTTCAATGAACGTGTAACTATCACCATCGGTGTTATAGAAGCGTTCTGAGAACGTTCTATGTATACGATCTCAGAACGTTCTAAACGTTTTTAAAACGTTATACACATTTTCAGAACGTTCTAGAAAACGTACTGTAAACGTTCAAAAATAGTGTAGAAACGTTCTGAAAACGTTCTATACACACGTTCTCACAACGTTATGTAACCAATTTTTGAACGTTTTTTGAACGTGCTAAAAATGTATTTTATGTATAATAAAATGGAAGAACTCGCAACAATTGTTTTGGGTCGAAAGAAGACACGACCCTTCGTCAGACGAACATAGTAGGCACGAGTGCTGCAAATACAAGAGCTACGCTGCAGTTTTTTTTGCAGCTCTCGTGCCTACTTTGTTCGGTTGATGAAGGGTTGTGTCTTTTCTCGACCCGAAACAATTGCTTCGAGTTCTTGAATTTTATAGTGTCTATTCAATTCTATCAGTGTCTATTATTTTATTTACTTATTTTTTTTTTCATTCCTTTCCTTATTTTTCTTTTTTTTTTTTTTTTTTTTTTTTTTTTGTGTGTGTGTGTGTGTAGTTTTTTTTTTTCTTTTTTTTTTTTCCCTTAAAAATTGTCTTAGTATTATGAAATTTTACATACATGCATTGAAATATGGTTTAACAAAAGATCAAGTATTTTGAATATTCTGGATAAATATTTGATTTCAAAAACAAATAAATAAATAAATTCAAGATTTGGAATATTTTGAAAAATTTTAAGACATATGCCTCCTGCTAACTAATTATTATCCCCCCCCCCCTTAGATTTTGCATTATTATAATTTAACAATAGAGTATAACTATATTTGGATATTAATTTTAATAAGTTAAGCAAAAAAAAAAAAAGATATACATATATATATATATATATATTTTATGTCTAAATTTTGAAACTTACTGCAAACTTTTGGCATTCAAACTTAGAACTATTTTTAAAACTTTAACTTATCAATGATTTCACAAATTAATATCTAGATATGTTATATATTCTATTGATAAAGAGTAAGAATGTACAAATGATGGGAGAAAATAAAATATTTAAGAGAAGTATATATAAAAAAAAAATAATAATAAATAAATAAAAATTATTAATTAATTAATGAATCTATTTATTTTTTTAAATTTAAATTGATTTTGAGAAATTTTAATATACTTAACATTTTCATTTCTCAAAATATGCGAATGTAAAATTTAAAGTATTGATTTAAAGTTTATGAATTTTACTTACACATTCATTGAAATATAACAATATACAATATGATAAAATTTCTTGAAAATCTTTTAAATATAAAATAAATAAATTTTAAAATTTAAAATATTTTATAAATTTTTAGAGAACCGGCTGCTAACATTTTTTCCCTTGATTTTACAATACTAAAGTGTAACAATAAAATCTAAACAAGTATACTTAAATATATCTAACATTAAGCTGAAATAATACAAAATCGAATGGGGGGAAAAAATTAAAAGGTAGTTAGCATGAAATATTTAAAAAATTAAAGTTTTTAAATTATTATTATTGTTGTTATGCAAAACTATTGGGCAAAATTGAACAAATCTTACGCTCGACATATGAAAATTGTCTAAAAGAAACTTATCTGTTAGGATTATCAAGTGTATCCAAATGTCATTAAGAAGTCTTAAACCAAACGCAATGAAGATTGAAGGCAGAAAAATTTACCGTTATCTATCTTAGACTTGGAGCTTGGAGTCCGTGTCATTAACTGGCAACCCAATAAAAATTTCACAGTTTGGCGAGTGTTTTCGTTTTTTTTTTTTTTTTTTTTTTTTTAAAGATTCAAGATTTAGCAAAATATATGCCACTTTTATATTATTATTGGGAAAGGAATTTATTTTAGTTATATTTATTATTTTTATGAGAAATACAAAACTCAAAATTTTTATTCAGATTTTTTTTTTTTTATATATGTATATTACGTGTTATTGTGTATCTATTTAATAATATTTTACAAAATAATTCACGTTTATTATGAAGTAAAATATAAAAATTTGATCGTAACTAAAACAATCGCATGCTTCCTTTTATGAATCAATTACAATAAATTACAGGAAATGTTAAACTAGTGTCTTGTGACTATCACACAATTCTTTTCTTTATTTTCTAATACAATTCACATAGTTTAGATCAAATCACGCATTTTACATAGTAAAATTGAAAAATAAAATAAAATAAATAAATAAATGACATTAATAATAAACTTTATATATATATATATATATATATATATATATATATATATATATCGATAACTTTGTTTTACATTATAACAGATAATTAATACAACCGTTCGTTTTAAAAGATATCAAAGAGTAATTTTGCAAAAATGTTATAAAAATTTACGCACCCGAGGAGGGGGGGAGGATTGCTATTCCCCTTGTTCACAGTTAATATTTTTAAAAAATCAGTTTCACAATGTTCAACTAAAGAAATCCCTATTGTGTGTCTATTATAAGAAATTTTCTCCTCTATTGTAATATTAAAAATTTTGAAAAAATAAATGACAGCGCGAGCTGTTGAGCGTTATATGTTAAAAAAATAATAATAATAATCTTGTGTGTCACTCACACGACTTTCTCTTACCCTGAAATTTAATACTATAAATACAGGTTGGAGATTAAGAGGTAAGATAGCGATGTTATGTAAACGTATGTTAAACCATTCAAATTAGACTTTGGAAGAGTTTTATATGATAATTAATTCTGTGTGGGCCTCAACCCCCCCGTTTCATTAGTGCACCTAGATTTATATAAAATTTAATTCGGTTATTAAAAAATAATTCTGTTTTTAAAAAATAATTTATTAAAATTATTATTTAAAAAAAATTATCTTTTATGATAATGCAGACGATTTCCATATTGGAGAAGTAGTAACACTAAATATCCAAAAAAAGTCCATTTTATTCTCAATAAAAAAAATATATATATATATATGTATTCTAAGGTTTTTTTTTTTTTTTGTTAAAAGTAAAAAAAAAAAAAAAAAAAATCGATAACTTTGTTTCAAATTATCGCAGATCGATGGTTTAACCATTCGTTTTAAATGTATTGGCGAGCTCTTTTGAAAGATACCCATCATGAAAATTTACTCCCCTCGAGGGGGGACTTCCCCCCCCCCAGGAGGGAGGCGAGGCCCCTACATACACTTTTTTTTCCCTGTTGACTAATCTCAAAACAAAAAATATATATTCGTTTCATTTGGTTTAGTGCAGTCTATAGACGTTAAACTCTACTTACCTGCAATTTCCCCCATAGACGTAATGTATTAGAATTCTCTTGATTGTCCCTGTACACGAACCATTTGCTTGATCTTAACGAAAAGCTTACTGTAGCATTCCTATATAATACACATTTAGAATATCAAGTTTGGAATGTCTGCTACTATTTGTTCTTGAGATATGCTGATTACAGACAGATACACACACAGACACACAGACATACACACAGACTATTTGCTAAAAACATGATTTTCATATTCAGGGGACCTCGAAACGTGTAAATATAACAAAATCTCACTTTCGAAAATTTGACCCAAAAACAATACTTTCTCTACCTTATGGGTAAGAGAAAGTAAAAAAAGAGGTAATAATTACTAACTGATATCAAGGTGGAGCTAAATATAAGTTTTCAGGAAATTCTGTTCAATAGTTTTTGACCTAGAGTTGACACAAATTTCTTATCACACATATCCAAACACACAGACAAACTGGCATTTTCTAAGAAATATCAATTTTTTATTAGACCATCTTAAAAAGGGAAAAATCTATCGAAACGCGGGATCCAAAAATATTTACGAATCAAACCTTTCTTCTTTTTATTATAGAAGAAAGTAATAAATAAATAAGGAAAACAAAATTTTTAGCTACTTTTTTTTATTGTTTCAGCTTCTAAATTTACAATATCATAGATTATTTACAACGTATGATCACTTCACTGTTTATTATTATTATGTTTGTTACTTACATAAGAAAATAGCACTAGATTTGTAAAATGTTTAACTTCCGGTTTTCGATAAATATACACGTTTTGTGACTTCTGAGTATGATTTTTTTTTTTTTTTTTTTTTTTTTCCACTTGAAAATGACTGTGAGTTCGTTAAAAAATAAAGAAATAAATAAAAATAAATAAATGGGCATGCGGTTTCTCACGAAGCAATTGACGCAAAGTAACATATCATTTGAATGGACCGGGAATTAAATTAGTGCTTGTTAGCTTTTAAGATATTATCGTCCATTATGTGGCGCTGATATAATGTGATCCCATATAAGAAAAGGTTGTATCACAACTTGTATGATACATAAATGCACTAAAGTTATATATGAGATCAGCATTATGTACATCTCTGCTGATTCAATTTGGGTGCATATCGGTCGACAGGTGCCTCTGCTATGCTGCAATTTAATCTTGTTAACGGGAAGGCAGTATATCAGTTTCTATGATATTTAAAGGCATCACATTTCGTTTGTGAGATGGCTATTGTAAAGTTAAATAAATTAATTATCCATATCGTCTATGTTAGGTGGCGCTACTACGTTGAAGTTTTACCCGTTTAGTTAAAATTTTATTTCTACGTTTGTCATTTAAATACCACAAACTTGGTATGTGAAAAATATATTATTAAAATTTATTCTGATTGAATTCGGATATAAATTGGCAAACAAGTTGTGCTGCTATTACTTTTTACGATTTCTAGATATCCACATTTCCGCATCTATTGCTGAAAATTACACGAAAATACATATATAAAAAATTTATTATATGATAGTAAGTTGATTAAAATTCTGTAAATGCTAATCGTAGCTAACTTTGTTCATATAGAATGATATAAAAGAAAGTTTTGTGATGGTCCCAGTATAACTAATTTTGTATTATAGTTGTGTCACTCAACGAAAAAATAGTTATATTTTTATCGATACGAGTATAATACAGAAATTATTTATTTTTTAGTAATAAATTTCGTAATTAACAAAAGAGAAAAATAATTCGAATCTCATTGTTTATAAAAAAGTTTCCATTTCTTCTTCACTATATTGTTTAATTTACTGATAAACCCTACAGTTAATGCCTTAAAATATGCTTGATTTCAAATGAAGAAGAAGAAATCTCCTGAAATCTATCTTTAGAGCTTTATATGGAAAATAAAAGTTTAAAATAGGTTATTTTTTAAATAGCTCTTATATCGTATAAAAATTTCGTGCACATTATATGCTGTGTAACAAAAAGTTTAGAAAGAAAAAAAATTCATACTATTGAATATTTACAATGAGCAATTTCGAATTATATATCATATTTTTTCGGAAAATATTTGTGAGACCCTTTAAAACAATCATTAATATTAATAATAGCATATTCTATACGTTTTATTTTGCCAAATCGCAATACATATGCCAAAATGGTATACATTCCTGCTTCCTGTGTAGTTTAGCAGATGTTCGCAGATTTTTAACACATGTGGCGGGATAATCTGCTGATTCTGCGAAATACAGTTCATGCAATAACATCCGCTTTTGATTCGAAAATTTTATACTATTTAAACCTTAAATCTTTTTCTAAACTAGTATATTGCGGCCATTACAAATCTTTCTTTTATGCTTTTTTGTACAAGTACATGATATTTATTAAAATTATTATTTACCAAAATTATTTTCTATGATGAATACAGACGATTTTCATCTGAAAGAAGTAAAACATTAAGCATACCATAAAAAAAAATAAAAAAAAATCTGTGGTATACAGAAGATATCTTAGGAAATGTGTTTTATAAATAAAAAACGTAAAAAAAAAAAAAAAAAAAAAAAAAAAAAAAATGATAATATTGTTTTAAATTTTCACAGATTTTTAGGGTTCAAGCATTCGTTTTAAAGGTGTGGATGACTTTCTTTGCAAAACACACATTTTGAAATTTTAACCCATAGGAAAAAGCGATGCCCTACACAAATCACCCCCAGATATTTTTTTTAGTTGGCTGTTGCTATTACACACATACGCATATATATATAAAGTAATAGAAATTAAGCTATTGTTTTTCCGTTAACGAAATTAAATTACAATATACCAGCGCCACCTGTCGATCGATATGCACCCAAGTGGAATCAGCAGAGTTTTATATGATATCAATATTCCATATCAAGTGTGTGTATTTATAATGAAGTGCATTTGTAAGTGTTATTGTATTTATAATAATTTATATCACAAAATCTGAAAAATTGCTTTATGTTAGCGGAATTATATTGCAGAACAGCAGCGCCCCACCAGCTGACCAATATACGCTTTTAAATTAGATCAGTGTAATTTTACATAATATCTTGCTTACATGTTAAGTTTGGTACATTTATACACCGTAGAATCTGAGATATAACTTCCCCGATTTACAAAATAGCATCGCCACCTTTCATTCAATACATCCAAAGACAAATCATCAACAATTTAAGTCAAGATCCAACTAAATACCAAATTTTGTGAAATTCCGTTCATTGGTTTGTGAGATACAGAGTCCACAAAATTCTTACAATACATACACAAAAAGACGGACACGCAGATTGAATTTTTCTGAAATTTTTTTCTCGAATTGTGTCCTGGATATCTCATTACTGTATAAACTGCTGGAAAACCAGAAGTCAGAAATTTTCAATTATAAAATACTTTTTTCTCAGAAAAAAAGTAGAAATACTATTTCTTTAACTTAATATACCTCTGCTAAAATTTTATGAAACAAATAATATTGAGTATCTGAAAAAAAAAAAAAAAAATCCGGAGTAATATATTTTATTAAATTTAAAAAATAAAATTATAAATACAGTACATAAACTTTAATTTTTTTTTCCTATTACCTCATCACTATTACCATTCTTTACTAACATGTCAACAAAACGTAAAACTAAAAATAAGGCAACATAAACAGAGAAAAAGGCATTTTGTCATATTCGTTACAACCACACTGAGACAGAACGTGTTACGACGGTGATACACTAGAACGTTTTTCTTAGAACTAGAATTGTACGTTTTATAGATGGTACAAAGCAAACCTTTTCAAAACGTTCTAAATAATACTATTTCTGAACGTCTAATAGAACGTTCTTTTGACACGAAACACCGTGTTTGAACGATTGTAACCGTTGTTAGACGTTCACAGAACGTTCCCGTGCTACTTGGGAAACCAGCAAACTTCCAATTACGAGTCCAGCGATCTACCGACTGGGCTACTGCGGCCCTGACGAAATTTGTTTCGTTGTCTATTTGAGAATACGAATTTCGTCAAAAATAAAATAAAAAATATTTTCTCCTTCTTCTTTCGTCAAATTGAGAAAATTACTTTCTTCACTTGTTTGAACAAACGAATTTCCTCAAAAGTAAAGATACATTTTTTCATCCTCGTTTCGTGATACAGAATAAAATACAAATTATGGAATTATAAAATTACTTGCAAGTTCGTTGCTTTAGGCATTAAATACTAATTATATTTAATGAAAATATAAATAAAACAGAGCAAACAAATAAAAATCATTTGGACATCTATTTGAAAGCTTTGAGACCTATAGTGACAATGATGTTTGTCTCAATTGGTACATATTTTTTCAGAAATCCACAGAAACAAGCGCACACAATATTTTGTAGACAAAGGACATCACAAACATCCATGCCCGCACGGCGATTCGAACCCGAGACGTGGGAATCCAGAGGGCAAATTCCTACCGACCGAACCACCAGGCCGGCAAATAAAAACCATTGTAACGTAAAGTCGAAACAACACAGGAAAAATACCAATATGGCGGTAATGAAAGCTAGCACATGCGTAAACAGTTTCGTCAAGTATTTGAGAGTTCACGTTTCCTAAAAAATCATGTGATCGCTTGACGAAATGGTTGTCAAAAACAACGAAATTAAGCCCGAGGATGTCTGAATCGTCAAAATTGAGTATATTATTTCTAAGAGTGCGGAGCTTCAGAATTTTTCAGTAAATAAGGGACTAATAATGAAAGAAAAAATTAGAATAAGTTGAAACAATTGTTATTGTTGTTTGTGTTTACATTATTTTTTAATTATAGATGTTTATCATGTACCCCCTATTCTGTGAAATGAAGTCCATGCAAATTTAAGTTAGTTTATAATAGTTTAGTTTAAATTAATTTATATCTACTGGTATATCTCGCATAAATGACGGAAAGTTAATTTGTAATTTTATTTTTGCGTTTAAAAAAATCACTGAAATATATCGCGGTATTTAACCTTAAGAGATTATCTTAAACTGTATAAATTAATATAAAAAAAAAATACATGTTACTGTAAGCAAATAAATATACTATTTCGTACCAGACAGACCCACAGACAGACTCACAGACAGGAACACATACAGATAGACACATACACAGACTAATCGCTGAAAACAGGATTTTTGGAATCAGGGAACCTCAAAACGTGTAAATATAACAAAAACTCAATTTCGAAAATTTGACCCAAAACCAATTTCTTTTTCTCTATCTTATTGGTAAGAGAAAGTAAAAAGTGCTAGATGGGAATATTAAGATAGGTAATTCCTAGACAATTTTGATGAAACATGTTCACTTTTTTACAAAATGTTGTATTTTGTTTTTCTGTATGTATAGCTGCCAATCTTTCAAATATTTAAATTGGACATCTGCATATATATTTTTGATGACTAAGTAAACTGAAAATATCGGTATTCCGTAAGTCTGTAGACATTATAACCTCTTCGGACCCGAAGCTATAATAACAACATAAGTTACACTTGAAGGCTTTTAGACATATACGTTCACATTGTACATTACAGAAAAGTGTAATTTTCTTACGTTTATAATTTAGGGGGTTAGTAATGTACGATAAAAATGTATGGCTTTAAACAAATAAACTCTAAATTATTAAGTTACATAAATCTTCCTAACTGTAACACAATTAAAAATTTGATGCCCTTAAATAAATCAATAAATATTAGTTTTCTTTTTATTCTGGCAAGTGTCTAAGTACTTAATAAACAATTATGAAAATTGCGTACTTTTCTTCGACCTGTTGGTCGACTACTGTTTTGAAGTCGTTTCGCGAAAGTCGACAAAATAACATATTTCAGAAATAAATTTAGTTTCATGCTGCCATATTCCGGTATCTTTTTAAAGCCGATTTATTCAGCTTTTTATTAGTTTAGTCAAAATATAAAAATATTAAATGTTATAGATTTTATAAAGGAAAGAGTAGAGGTCCACATATGTCGACCCATGGAACGAAAAGGTTAAAAATTCATAAAACATGAAGGAATTTGTAGAAATGAACGCGATTTGCTAAAAAGTTATTCTCGTGAAGGGGATTTTTTGCGGTAAAGATTTAAAAAATAAAATAAAATAAAATAAAAATAAAAATAAGTTAAATTCTTTGTCGACAGTGGACGCTGCACGGATATATAACAAGGAATATGTAAATCAGAGTTATATAAATTGCACGGGTTTTCTATTAACACATCTTTTTTTTTTTTCCTTCTGCTTGCACTTACATGAAATTTTTATTGAGATTCTGACTTAGTTGATAAAGCATTATTAGTGAATATGTCTTCCCTTAGGCAAGAACCGTCGACTGACGCTGCAGTTATAGTCGTGTTGTAACTCGTTTTCAAAGAGTAAATTATGGTTATGGCGGACAAATAGAATATAATTTATATACCTATAAACATTTGTAACAAAATAAATGCAGTTTTTCTTGGAAACGTGGGATTTGCTCACTTACAACGCCCTCTATTGATGAACAATTTAACTAATATTTTTTCTTCAACAGAAACAAATCCCCTTTCCCGAGAACAACTTTTTCGCAAAGTTCGTTCAATAGAGTATTTTCAGTCACGTGACCAAACCCTTGGCAACGGCCTTAGTAACGTTATCAAAGGGCAAACATTCGTCTTTTAATACGGCGAAATATATCGAAACTCTTAATGATCAAACAGAAACAGATATACTCAGAAAATACACTAATTGATAATGTAGATCCATATTCATTAGTAACTGTTAACAGCGATCAACTGTTTCCTCCAGTCAATTTGTGATCGGTTGGAAAATATTTTGTCTGTACGACATCTGCTTACACTAGTAGTGATTTCAATGCATATAAACGTTTGCAAGAGTATAACCAATTCCAGTGCGGTTGATTGAAAGAAGATTTTGGTATAGAGATAAAAGAAAAGTATCTACACGTACTATTGTGTGCCCCACAGTTACGATTTGAGCAGACGACACTTGAGGTTTTGACGTCATCTGAAAAAGCTCTATTCTACCGATTCCTTCAATTTTTATGGATTTTTAAAACGTCTACAGACTTATTTGACTCCCGGTATAGTGGTGAACTCGTAATCAGTTGGCGCTGATTGCTTTTCAGCCGCCCGAACGCTACAGACAATTGGCGCTGTTGTCAGTGGAAATTTTTTAGCATAACTTTGTGCTGTTTACATAGTACTCGGTTTGATGACTTCTTTTAGTGGATATTGATATACTTAAAGGCTTTTTACTAAGACTTCTGTTGATTTGTTTTTGCAGAGTGCTAAATTAAAGAAATAAATATTATTTTAGTGTGAGAACTCAAACATAAATATTTTTGTAAATTTACACAAATTTTCAAATAAAACACATGTTGTTTTCGATTAATTGTATTATTTAATATCAAATAAATCATTTAAAAATACGATTGTTAATAAAAGTACACTTAAATATTCATAGCATAAATGTGTTCAACATTGTTTACACACAATATATGTTATCAGCAATTTAAAAAACTAAAAATACGTGAAGCATTCATTTAATTTTTAAATCATATGTTTTATCAGTAAAATACTTTTTTGATTTTTAAACTCATTGTTTTGATATTTGGTACTTTTAAATTCATAAGAGATATACATTTTTAGAAATCAATGATTACAAAGAATGTTTACCTTATTTACACTTTAGAAATAATATTTGCATATAAAATGAATCACACTCTTCATCAAAATTTTTATTATTGTTGTTCTTTATTTGTTATCTGTGAATATTTAGATAATAATAATAAATAAAATAAATTTTAATTATTTAACATAAAAGCATAAGAATTTAAAAATAACTTCTGCGATTTATCGGAAATACGTAAACAACATTGCTTCTAAAGAATGTTTTTATTTAGGTAATATCAAAAATCAAATCCTTTGATGAAATTTTCAAATATTTTTAATTTTAATTATTTATACATTATAGATATAAAAATAAAATATAAAGGAAATATAATTTGATTCAAATTTTGCAGTAATAAAATGATTAAAAATAGTTGTGTGCCGGGCAATTAATATATATCTATATAACAGAACAATGGTAGAATTTTAATAAATATATGATTGCTTAAAAATGGTTCAAAATATAATAAAATTTTAATCAAACAATTTTCCATATTTTTCATGAATAATAATGATTTTCATTATCTTAATTTTTGCAAAAATGTTACATACATGTTACTAAATAAAGTAAAATGTACGTATTTCTTAATTAAATTATAAGCAAATTAATGTAAAATAAAAGCGATTTTTACTATATGTTAGATTGTAAAACCATTTCCAAAAAGATTAAATAAATATTCAAATTAATGTTTAAGCCAAATTTATAAAGGGTCTATTATGCATGCGATATTATTCTCTATTTTAAGTATTTTAAGTAGAGTTAACAATAAAATATCAGGTTAATATATTACACGCTAATTTTTTTAATGGCAATGTACATCATTTTAAAATTTATGACTACAAATTATACTAAAAAAAATTAAAGAAAAGTTTTTTTTTTGTTTTCAACTTATACTTTTAATACATATAAATAGAGAATTTTTTTAAATGATTTTTCAGAAAATAATTTTTTTTAACATTACACAATTAAATTAAACACTGCATTCATTCTCTATTAAACGGCTGAATTCATATTTTATTTACTTAAAATAAATACCAATTAAGGAGTTAAATAGTGTAACATTATTCACAAATAATTTAAGCAATATTGCATAACCATTAAAATAAACTACGAATTTTTAACACATAAATATTGAGCTGATATTAATTAATGTTGGTATCATATGCATTGAGTTTAATCAATTATTCTTCATTAATAATATTTGAAAATTTCTCATTAATTCATAAAATTAAGAACATTTGGGATTTACTAATATTTTTTAAAATTGTTTTGAGATTAAGTTACACAAAGTTTAAATTTTAATAGACTTAAACACGTAAGCAGTACCCAAGCAGCACGGAAACGTTCTCTGAACGTTTAAAAATAGTTCTACTAACACGTTCTATGAACGTTCAGCTTGAACGTTTTATAGACGTCTATTTGTCCATCTTGAAGACGTCGAATAGTACGGTACAAAACACGTTCTGCACACGTGTAAACATCACCATTGTTTCTATAGACACGTTCTCAGAACGTTCTTCATGCACGTTTTTGCAACGTCCTGAACGTTGTTTGAACGTTTTAAAATCGTTCTTTGAACGTTTTAAAACGTTCTTTGAATCGTTCTTCGAACGTTCTTTGTACGTTTTAAGGGGACATACTACCCTTAGAACATCGATTTAATTATAGTCTTTTTTAAAGTAAATCATTGTTAACTACGCTTCATTGAACATGTCTAATTGTTACATATAAGTTTATTATGTATTTTGGAATATAATTTAAATTCTGTGGTGAATTATTTAATAATTTATGTGTTAATAATAAATGCGTTTTTTTTTCCACCTTACGCGCAAGATATCTCTGAAACTATTTAATATTTTTTCTTGAAATTTTCACAGATTATGTAAAATATCAGATCCTTCAAACTGAATCTAAATTTGTTTCCCCCCCCCCCATATTTTTTTATACAGGTGATACTTCAGATTTTATTAAAAAATAAATTATCTTTGAACTTTTTTTTTTTTTTTTAACCTAAACTGGAACAAATTTAGGTTCAGTTTGAAGGATCTGATATGTTACATAATCTGTGAAAATTTCAAGAAAAAATATTAAATAGTTTTACAGGTATCCTGCGTGCAAGGTGAAAAAAAAAAACATTTATTATTAACACATAAATTATTAAATAATTCACCACAGAATTTAAATTATATTCCAAAATACATAATAATCTTATAGGTAACAATTAGACATGCCCAATAAAGCTTAGTTAACAATGATTTACTTAAAAAAAGACTATAATTAAATCGATGTTTTTTGAAGTTCTAAGGGTCGTATGTTCCCTTAAAATTGTGTGACGTGTGTACTTTATTTATTTTTTTTTCTCTTTTCCTTTACTTTCTTTCTTTTTATCTTTTTTCTTCTTTTTTTTTTTTTTTTGTGTGTGTGTTTGTTTGTTTTTGTAAATTACTGTCATAGTATTATGCAATTTTACATAAATGCATTGAAGTATAATATTATTACATAGAAAGCAATTTCTCGAAATCTATTTAAATTGACAATAACAATATTTTTTTTAATTTCAAAGTTTTTTTAATACTTTAAATGTATATTTTAACAAAGACATTGTTAAAACACACTGTTAACATTTAAAGACACTGTTAAGATTTTAAGATTCCTCTTATCAAAGTTTTATTTTATTTTTCAATCGATTGTGCATTATTAACGTTTAGTTACATAATTTAGATATTTCTGAGTATTAATTAATCATTCATAGAAAAAATTTAAAAAATATTTTTTTTTGAATGATGAAATTTATTCCCAAGTTTCAGCATTTAAATATAAAAATATTTTTAAAACATTAACTTATGAATAAATTTACCTAAACGTGTGTAGATTCTATTTCGAAATTATTATAATGCACAACAGATGGAAAACTAAAACACACATTTGTCAAGAGGTACATCTAAAATATTTTCAAAAGACTAAAATTTAAAAAAAATTTGCTATTGTAAATTTAAATAGATTTCGAGAAATTTTAATATACTTAACAATATTATATTTTAATGCATATGTATGAAAATTTTATTTAAATTATTGACTTACGAAATTATAAATTTTCCATCTATATGCGCTGAAATAAAACAAAATAAAATTTTAAATTCCAGAAACGTACTCTTTTTTTTTAAGAACTTCCTGCCAACTAATTTTTAATATTATCCCTTGATTTTGCATTACTATAATGTAATAATAACATCTAAACATATCTGATTTTTATTATTTTTATTATTTTAATTTTTTTGTGGATTCATTAATAAGTTAATGTTTTAAAAATATTTTTATGCTTAAATGCTAAAAATTAAATTTCAGCACTCAAACACAAAAATATTTTTAAGAAGTATCTTACTTATCACTCTACTACAAATTAATACTCAAATATATTTATCGTTAAACTATAATAATATAAAATTAACGGAAAAAAATAAAAGAACTAAAATGGAACATTTTAAAATTTTGAAATATATATATATTAGGTTAATTTGGCTTTAAATTTAAACAGTTTTCGAGAATTTTTTACATACTTAATAGAATTGTTAAATTTTGATGTATATATATAATGTAAAATGAAAAACTTATCTGTGTTTTGTAGTTCTCTTTTTTTAACGTGTCGGGTGATGTGATGTTAAACACTCATTGCCAATTGCCATATGCCTATGCCATTGACTTTGCATTGACTTTGGCTCGCAACATAGGCTGGCAACCTAGAGGAAGTTTGGCGACAGCGATTTGGCGTTTGGCGAGATTTAACAAAACACACTATTATTATTTTAATTTTATTATTAAAAAGGAATTAATTTATTTTTAGTCTATGTATTTTTTTTTTTTTTCAAAAATTTTTAATAAATTTTTTTAAATTGATCGTAGTTAAAATACTAAATGCCTGTTTAATTCATTTGCTTAAATGAATTACACGCACTGTTATTTTTATGAAAGAAAACTGTTAATGAAAATTAATAAAAATTGCATAGAAAAACTATAATCATAAAGAAAGAAACACAATAAAATTGTTAGCTTTTTTATTTGTTCCAGACTGAATATTTTAAATTCATATGGAATATTTAGAAATTTATATTTATTCTCGCTGTTGTGTTTTGTTTTTATTACTTTTTTTGGGACGTTACTTTTTTTTTTTAATAGTTTTAGACAATGCGATAATGGAAATATAGTTTTAGATAATGTATTCTGCCACTGTCCCAGAAATAAGACGATCTGCGGTAGTATGCTTAATTTCTTGAAATTTGTTATAATTCTTAAATAGTTTTTACTAAAACTTATAAAACTCACTAATTAAGAAAAAATTTGAAAATTAGTTTGGCAAATAATGGGTTAATAGAAAAATCTGTTTAAACGGTATGAAACATAACTATTGTATTATGTAATTTGAAAACAATAATAATAATTTTATTCAATTATTGCAGCAATCACACATGTTTTACCAATTTATTAACTAATAAAAGAGAAAAGTTTTGCAGTTCGTATAAATTAGAAAACTCTTTCCAAGTACACTTTGTCCGTTATATCGTTCAATCTGAAGTGAAATTTACCTCAATGATGATGCCTTAAACTGTATAGTGTTTTTAATTACGGAGAAAGAAATCTCATAAAAGCTTGCTTTATACCTTTATTATTATTATTACTATTATTATTATTATTATTATTATTACGAAAGGGAAAGCATGAAGTGGATCATTATTTTTTTATAAGCTTGTATATTGTTTAAAGTTTCCATACGTTCTACATACAATACCAAAGAAAAAAGAAAGGGCGAAAAAACCTTTACAACACTGAAAGTTTACATGCGCAATTTCGACTTATATCTCATAATGTATCTGAAAACGATTGTAAAGCCCTATAAACTTATTAATTTTTGCTAATCATATTCTACAGGAAACACTTCATTTTACAGCAGAATAATGTATGCTAATTCTGTTATTTTGTGCAAAATATACAACTTTTAAAATATGCTTTAAGGAAAGACCTCCCATAGATCCTAATGTGTCGGAATTGTTTTCTGAGTTTCTGTGCATAAAACAGTACTATTTTTATTATTCTCAATAAAAATAGAGCCAAAGTAAACCTGAACAACATATCAAAAATATAATATTCTAAAATTATTTACTGAATAAATGAGCAAAAATACAGATAGACAAACAAACCCAAATCACAAACGCTTTTGATTTTGTTAGATTGTTGAAAAGCATAAAAGAACTAAATATGAACTCAGAAATTCTCACATATATCCCCCAATGCACCTTAATATTTTATTTGTCGCAAAGTGAATATTATGCTAATCATGCCACATTTTATACAAAGCATGTATTTAGGCATATGAATTACATAAATTATGTAATATAAGTGAACGTATGTATGTAATATATGTTTTCTTATGTTTTACGCTGTATAAAAATACAATAAAATAAGTTTTACTGAAATATCTCTGATAGACCATAATATATCAGTGTTCTTTTCAGGCATCACCGCATCTAAAGCACTAGTGCTATTTATACCATTTTCAGTCAAGAGCAAGACATAGTTAAATTGAAATATATACATATATATATAGGTTTTGGAGTATGTTAAAAATATTTATAAAATTAAAGCGCGAAGAAGCAGATCAAGAGATAGAAAAACTGGTATCATATAAGCTTGTCAACTTTGCTGGGAAATGTTGAAAAATAAAAAAAATAATGGCTTGTGTATTGCTAAATAAACACACACAAACACATATCTGGGATCGCACAGCGCAAGTATTATTCAACACAATTAACGCTCTATCTTTTTTAACACTTTCCAAGAAAACTGAACAGCATTTAAGATTTCGGTTCATCTGTCTGTCTACTCTTTCCTTTCCTTGATTATTTTTAGAATAAGTTTAATCTGATATACTGATACATTATTATTCAGCTGATTATGGCATGTTCTTTATTGAAAATAGTATAAAAATACGACTAGATTTTATACAAGGATTTACGAAAGAATTAGGATATATTGCGTTCTATGACGAATATTTTCTAAAACATCCTGAAAATTTCGCTGTAATATCCTGAATATGAATGGAATTTGATCGAAGTGCATTTCTGTTGAGTTATCAGTTATGCGTTTTTAAAATTTTCAAATAAAATTGAAAAGAATTAATAACTTTTGTTTGTCTGTAGAATGGTGTATCAATCTGCCTGCGTTCTCATTTCCATAAATAGTTTTAGAATTCATTGAAATTAATATGTGTCGATCAGGTATTTAGTTTTATTAGAAAATTCCTTATTAATTATCTTGCATGTGGTACGAGTAATTTATGTAAAAGTATAAAAAATAATTCGAATAAATATTGGTCTAAAAGAGATATTTTTACTAGTTAAATTCTAAAATACTACGCTGCAATAATCATAAAGAAACTAACATACATATTTCTGATGAAATAAATTAAACCAAGGTTGATTAACTGTAATTGATTTAAAGGGCCTTAAAAATATTCGATATGATTGAAAATTTGTTGATGCGCATTTTCATAGTCTTATGCGTTTTAAATGACCAGTTAAATAACCAGTTATTATGAAAAAAAAAAAAAATCCTTCTTTAATCCATTACCGTTTGAAAAAATGAATGAATAGCAGCACATGGAATCGTAAAAAGTGTACGATTAGCTGTTTATGAAGTTGTTATTTTTAAGCTGATGTTTGATATCAAATCAAATTAATAGCAAGAAGATTAAAATTCTACAGATTGTTTTGAAAATCTATTTATTTATTTTTTTATTTTTCCAAGTGCAAAACAAACATTTTTACAGAAATGCATTAAATTTGCTTAGTAACTGCGAGTGAAGGTATAGAAAGTAATGAAAGTGGGAATACCTTGTATCAAGTTTTATTCATTGCTGAAGTTATACGTTTTAAGTAATTCTTCAAAAGATATTAATCTATATTCTGATAATCGGTATTCTTTTTCTTAAGAATGATGTAGAAAAAAGAATTTTTACTTCTTTATAAAGAAAAAAAAATCTAAAATATGTAATATATAAAACTTATATATAAAAAAAAACTTCATTATTTAATTAATTAGAAATAACTAAATAAAAATACCTTTTTGCACTGAGAATTGCGTTGCATATTTTTATATATTTTTTGTTATTAATAAGTGAAAACTAATGTCAGATTAATAAAAATAAAAGTTTATAATTTAAACATTATTAAAGATTACAGTTTTATATTTACTGCCCTATCTCTAGTAAAAACTTTTCGCTTTTAAAATTGACCATTTGCTATTTAAAAGCAAAAGGGAAAAATAACAAGTGAGAAAATCGCCAAGAAGCGAAATACGCGCATAAATTACCAACCGTCTCTGTACCAGAGCAGATGTTTTTGCGAATGCAAATAATTATGAGTTTCCGGTTTCAGCTCTAACGTTTCATTATTTCAAATTATATTATTTTTTTAAATATTTTCTAAAAGGTAGATTGATATAAAAATAATTAATTTGTAGATTCAAGTAATATTATAACATTCAGTATGTAAGTAGTTCAATATTTAAATAACTTCTAAATCAAAGAATTTTTATCATCAAATATATAATATGTGTATATTATTATATTAAAATATTTTTTACGATTTTTTTAAACAAAATAATGAAGTGAAATTTGAAAAAAAAAAAAATCACGAATAGTGTAAAATTTTTAAAAAATATATATTTTTTAATTTTTAACTATATGACTTCCATAATTCACTACTATACATATTATATACTCTTTTGAGATATAGTGCGATCAGAATACATAAATTGGATTTAACATATTAAACATATAACAATTTTCTTGTAAAAAACCTAATGCATGCGTCGTGAAAAACACATAAAAAGGATTTTACATAGCAAGTTAAAATATATATATATATAAAACCTTTTTTTGAAACACCAATTTCCGAGCTACTTAATTAGGATGCCTGTCAATTTTTTTGTAGTAATTAAGTAATATACGTGGAAAGACATCTAAAAAGGGTTTATGTAGCAAATTTGAAGAAAATCGTTCGAGCCCTTTTTGATAGAATTATATATATTCTCACTTACGATTTTCTACAAATTAACCTTTTCACCGTAAACCTTAAATTACATACGAATGTACATCTAGATGAAAGGTAAAATGGCGAGTTTGAAGAAAATCCGTGGAATCATATTTACGCACTTGCGAGGTTTAAAATTTCCATATTCATATAGAAGGCTTATAATTTTTTATTTTTATTTTTTTAACTAACCAACTAATACATACGGAAGGGCATTTAAATCGCGTGCATACACATATACACTGACGAATTGCAAAAACCATTTCTTTGTACTCTAAAAACATATAAATTAGGCAAAAGTGTAATATCGAAATACTTGATCGAATTAAATAATTCCATTTTATTCCAAAATATTTTCCAATACAGCAAACTAATATAACAATCAAATAATAATTTTATATAGAGTAAGTCAACAAAATTACATGATTATGCGTTCATTTTAATTAGAGTTTTCGCGAAGAGAAATTCAATTGCAAATATCAGATAATTATAATTTAAAATTATGTTAAAAAACAAAACCACCTCTTCACTTTTATTTTCCAATGAATATTATTATAAATTGTATCAACAAAATCAAGTTCTGCCTTGTTTTCAAAATTTTTATACATTATAACGGAAAATAGAGCACTTTGTCATTTTCGTTATAATTGTACTGAAACAGAACGTGTTACGACGGTGTTTCCCTTAACGTTTTTTATAAAACTGAAATTGCACGTTTTATGAATGGTACAAAACACACCTTTTTAGAACGTTCCGAATAATACTGCTTTTGAACGTCGAGTAGAACGTTCGTTTGACACGAAACACGGTGTTTGAACCAGTGTAACCGTTATTAGACGTTCAGAGAACGTTCATGTGCTACTTGAGTATACGTTAAATAAATAAATAAAACATATATTTCTTGCAAGGAAACATTCAAAAGGTGTGGTCTTCAAAAAATATTGAAGAAATATATGTGATTGTACTTTTCATAAAACACCAGAAAGTGAAAAATTTATCGGCTGAAATGAATTACAGCGACCATGAAAAATTATCAAAATAATGCATTTTTGGCGACTTTGTTCTCTCAGGCGATAAGTCCGCCAGCACCGATATTGCCGTGTACGAGAAGAACCTTTTTTTACTTCTCCGCCAAGTACTCAAAATGAACCGCCTAACAGTGCAAAATCACCAAATACGCTTAATTTTGATAATTATTTGTGGTCGCTGTAATTCTTTTCAGCCGATAATTTTTTCACTTTCTGGTGTTTTATGAAGAGTAGAATCACTTATATTTTTTTTCAATATCGTTTAAAGACGACATCTTTTGAATGTTTCCTTGTTAGTAGCTTTAGGACAAAACAACCTTAATTTAATGTAATATTCGTTATTACCGATTGTTTCGTAATGGAAGCAATTTGCCCCTCTTTACAACAATCTTTACAATACTTTTCTCAATTTCTCTTTTTAATGTAATATCGCACCTACAGAAAATATATTTTAAAAAAAGGGAAAAGACCTGGTATAGGGGAGATCAGGGCACATTGGACCATTTTGACAATCTTAATTTTTTTTACACACACACACACACACACACACACACACACACACACACACACACACACACACACACACACACACACACACAAAAAAAAAAAAAAAAACAGAAAAGCAATGTACTTGAAAAAAAAAAAAAAAAAAAAATGAATCTGTAAGCCCTTCTTAACATGTCTTAATTTTTTTTATAGGAATATTAATACTACATTATAAACTAAAAAATAAATTGTGAGCACTCACAAGGTGGACCACTGTGCCCCATCACCGGGGTACAGTGGTCCAGCCTCTTTTGTTTATATTAAATTAATATAAATTACTTTTTTTCTCTAAAATTAGTTTCTTATACTTTTCTAGTCTAAGTAACATAATTCTAGCATTTTCATGAAAGAAAATGACCAAAATTAAATTAAAATAAACAAATAAGAAATCAAATCTCTGTAAGAAAATTTATTAAGTTTAAATAGATATTGATTTTTATTCTTTTATTAATATTATATAAATCAAATATTTTTTTAATTCAGATATTAATAAATATTTTACTACTATTCAAATATTTAATATTTTTGAGATATAATTAATTTACATTGTGTTTGTAGGATAAATTTAAATAAAATATATTAAGCTACTTCTTTTTCTTTTCGCATGTGATTTGTAAAAATAACAAAAATAATAAATAATTTCTACTATTTATTAAATTATATATATATATATATATATATATATATATATTATTAATACTATATAATTCAAATAGTTAATAAAGTTAGATATTAACAATAATTATATTACTATTCAAATACTTACTCTTTCAGGAATTTATTATTATTGTTATTTTATTACAACATTAAGATATTTATTACTTTGAGATATACTTTACTTTATATTTGTATCTATAAATTTAACTAAAACAAATATATTAAATCTAATTTGTACTTTTAGGCACACTGGAAGGTGGTCCACTGTGTCCCGTGTCAAAGTAAGACAAATAATAATAATAAAATATTATATGGACTATAAATATGCTAATAAATTTTAGGAATTTAAAAAGATCAATATTTTGTCTTCCTTTAACAGCTATATAGTATTTATAGTCACTAGTTCAATCTTTATAAGATTTTAAAACTTCAGTATGAAAAAATTACTTTAAGCACCTCAAAACATAAAAACTGATCAAAATGGTTATCTTACTATTTCCCATGTGATTTTTTTTTTGCTGCATACAACTAAAACTATGCTGCCATACATGTGTATCCATATGAACTAAAAGAGTTGAACATTAATAGATTTAAATAGGGGTGGTTCACTGTGCCCCTATGTCCATTGTGCACCGTCCTACCCTACTTACTTTTGGTTTAATTTGCAAAAAAAAAAAAAATTCTATACTATTTAATTAAAAACAGTTAATGCTATATCTTGCTATGTAAGCTGTTCATTAATTGTATTATGGCAATATTTAAGTGTATATACCGTAATACATTTAGGGAGTATAAGTGTATATACCGTAATACATTTTAATTTTTGTGTTATTTTTAAAATATTAGCGAATTGTTTTGTGAATATTTAAATCTAAATTATTTTGAATTTTACAAAATTTTAAATAATGTCAAAGACACATTATTTTGGTGAAGTATAAAAGTGAAAGATACAAAACATAAAATTTAATATTATGGCAGGATGTTCTACTAAATTATAAATTAGTTCTACTAATTAGAAATTATATAAGCAAATACAATTTCATTACCTTAGAAAATTTTAAATCATACTGTGATAAATTTACATAATTATTTTATCAGGAAAGTAACTTAATCTTTTCATTTTGTAAGTTTTCCCTATGTAACATATTTCAAAATTTAGTGTGTAAAATTATATTTATCCTAAATTCTGCGCAAAATATATTTATTTTAGATATTTTACGTGACAGTGGACCTGGACAAAAAATTCGATATTTAATTTTTACTAAAATATGAAACTACATAATAGTATTAATATGTGAGAAAAATAATTTTTACTTTCTCTTACTCATAAGGTGAAGAAAGTATTGTTTCAGTGTGAAATTTTCGAAACTGAATTTTTGTTATATTTACACGTTTTGAGTTCCCCTGAAACTAAAAATCTAAATGTGAAAATATAAATGCTTCAAGAATTTCGCTATCGACTGCATATATTAGCAGAACTGATAAGTTTCATGCTTTTTAGCTACGAAATATTTTTAATACGGATCGTTTATAGATTTACGTACCAGTTTTTGTTGATTAAATAAAATAGATTTTTTTTACATAGTTAAAATGGAATAAAAACAAGTTGACAACTATGTAATAGGTAATACGCAAGCGCAGTTAATATGTAATTTTGTATTCAACGTAAATTGTTCTTTTTATTTTCTAAGTTATACTTTACTCAATATTTCGATGAATTAGCAATTAAATTAGAATATTGATTTGAAGAATTTTCTGATAAAACATTTCATGCGCAGCTGTTTAAATTAATAAGAATATTTGGAAATTTCTTCGTGTAAATTTCTTAACCTAATTTATTTATAAAATCAATTAAGTTATTAAATATAGAATTTAAATGGCTGCAGTTAAATGAACTAATTCAACATGCGAGCTCTTTAGCATTAATCTTTCTAAAACAATATAATCTTTGCATACTTGTTCGTAAATTGAAATTTGTTAATTAACTTAACCGAAAGTAATAGTTTTAATTTTCTATGATTTACTTAAAGAAAAAAAAAAGTTTAAAGTTTGTACCAAGGATAATGTACATTATTTTGATTATATTTAATCGGGTTATAACAAAGATGGATGGATGGGTGGATGGGGTTTTTTTTTACGTTGCACTAGAGCTGCGCAACGGGTTATACCAAGAAGATGCTTAAAGTTAATGCATTGTAAATTTTAAAGTTTGTAAATTTTAAAGTATTTTATCGTTTTATAATATATTCTTTTTCCTGTGCAATGTGTTCTGTGAGTTAAACGTTAATAATCTGAATCTTTATTTAAACTTTTAAAAAATCTAAAATACATTACAGACAATTAATTACTAGAAACCGGTGAAATATTTCAAACGTATATCTTTAAACTTGTATAAATATGCATACCTACCAATATCCTAATTAATATTCCGTAGTGTTCGTTACCCGGCTTTTTTTTTTTTTCCACACCGGTAATTTTTGACAGTAATATTCTCCAAATGCAATTTGATTAAATAAGAAGAAAAATACTCTAAAAAACTATTGGTGTAAAAAAAAAAAATGCTGGACTAGAAATACTACGGAAGATTAATTAGGATGTTGACATGTATGAAATATATTTGTAATATAATTTCGAAATAAATGTTAAGGGGAGTGTTCACCTTTAAGCCTTCAAAAAATCGAATTTTCAGTTTTTGTATATTCATAATATTTTGAAGTAGCCAGTAATTTTGAAGTAGCCAGTGATAATTAAATAATGTTACAAGTAAAATTTTTACTTTAAACTCATTTTTCTCAAAACTGTATTTTTCTGGATAGTGCACAGCGTATACAAAAATATTTTGAACATACCCGTTTGAAATTTTCAGCGTAAGTATATAATCTTATTACCTACAAATTCCACCTAATTTATATAAAGAGCTAATTTATAAATTTTGAATACAATGTCTGAAATGAATTTTTTTGTGTGATATTTCCTAATATTTAAACTTATAGCAGTTTGTAGAAAATATATCTTAATGTATGGTAAAAGTAATAGGTGTACATGATTATATGATGTATTTATACTCTCAAAATGTCAAATTTTTAATTAAATATAAATTTTTATGATTGTAAGGCTGCGCGGAGTTATTCAGTAGAAATTTGAAATTTCTAAAAAGGTGTATTACATTTACTAACTGAAAATAAAGTTGTTCTTTTTTGATAAATAAAATAAATTTATAAACACAATACAAAAACTAAGACAAATCAACTCTGAAAATTTGGCTTAAAATGGATTATATTTAAAGAAACTGTAACGAATCGAAAACAGGGTAAAATATGCTGGATTTTAGTACCTCAAAGGTAAACACTCCCCTTAAACAACATAGAACTAAAAATTTTTAATTATTAACTACAAATTTTACACAATAACGCATATTATTTGTACAGTAAAAATCGATATGCAACATTATAGTATACTCTGTTAAAATACAAATTGTTTCAAATTGAAAATTTATTATTAGCATCAGAATGTATTTATTCACTTCATTTACAATTAGTTAAAAAAGTTTTTTTTTTTTTTTTTTTTTTTTTTTTTTTGATGCTTGATACCTTAAAAAATGGTAAAAGGCAGAAATACTGAGAAGTAAAAAATCGTCTATAAAATTTATTTTAAATAAAGATACTGCTTAAAGTTAAAGCTGAATCATTGTATGTAATTTAAATCTTTTTATAAATATCGTTTTTATATAAAACGCAAAATCGCAGAATCGAATTTTAATATGCATCGGACAACATTGCCTGTGAAATCTTAAAATGAAATTTTGCTAGCTTTTAAGGTATGTACCTACATACGAAGCACTTTTTTAAAAATACATAAAATTTTAATGAAACACACATGCATTTAATTAGGAAGGGATACAAAACTGTGAATTGAAATGAAATTTTACAAAATTTTTCATTAACTTTTAGATTATTGGCTATATTTAGAAAAAAATTAGTGAAATTTTTCGTTTACGCCACATCTTCCGTAACAGATTCTTATGAATATATTTCAACAATCTTTACACAGTATAGAAATAACATACTTACCTGTGTTCTGTAGCAAAAGATTTGCTGTACTTATAAAATTCATTCAAATATTCCATACTTGATACAAAAGCTCAAAATTAAAACAAGAAAAATCCCCACTTCTCAAAAAAAAAAAAAAAAAAAAAAAAAAAAAAAAAAAAAACTGTCAGTAAAATGAATAAATAAATACAAAGAAATTAGATTTTGCTACAGAACATAGCTAAAGATGAATAAAACATTTTGGCAAAATTTCAGTTCAATATTCTGAATAGATTTTGAGAAATAAATGTAATCGCAATCAAAAATAACTAAATTCTGACAACCGAAACATCACTTCCGGATTAGAATTTATACTATAACTTTGCTTCTAGTTATCGTAAAAACAAAAATAAAGTATTTTTGAATCCTAAATGTCTGGCCTATAAAATAAACAACGAAAAAAAAAAAAAAAAAAAAAAATCGAAAATTTTCACCAAAACGACGATTTTAGGTTAGGCACAAAGCTTAAACATTTACGTCTTCGTGTGTCTTCGTGTGTTTCATATTAACAATTTGCAAGTTCATTAGAAGTTTATTATTCCCGAAAATCTTATGAGACATTTTTAATGATATGTTTCTGAATAGTGATAAATTTTTAATATCCCTTCGTGACTCATGAAAAAATCTTTATTAAAATTTAAATCAAAGATTAAATTTTATGGATCTAAAAAAGGTATTAATAAATTTATTGATTTAGATAATTAAATTATTAGATATGTTAAAGAATCCGACCTTTAATTTAAACATATGATTTAAATCCATTAATAAAATGAATTGTGAATTAGATTAAATAATTAATGACAGCACTAAATTTCTAAGTTAAAAAAAAAAAAAAAAAAAAAGTGGATACTAATTCATTAACTCATCTTAAATGTGTATTTTCGTTAGAAATTATGCAGATAAATCATAATGCATTATAAAAAAGAGAATTTAAAGGATAATGTATTTTTGTAAATAATATGTATATATACAAAAAATAATGTGTTTTTGTAGATATGTTTTATGCAAAGGATAATGTATTTTTTTAGATAATATGTACTATGTAAAGGATAATGTATTTTTGTAAATAATATGTATCTATGTAAAGGATAATGTATTTTTGTAGATAATATGTATGTATACAAAGTAATGTACTTTTGTAGATAACCTCTACTATGTAAAGGATAATGTATTTTGTAGATAATATGTATTTATATAAAAAATAATGTATTTTTGTAAATAATATGTACTATGCAAAGGATAATGTATTTTTGTAGATAATATGTATGTATATAAAAGATAATATGTACTATGTAAAGGACAATGTATTTTTTTTAGATAATATGTATTATGTAAAGGGTAATGTATTTTTGTAGATAATATGTATGTATGTATGTAAAAGATAATGTATTTTTGTAGATAATATGTATGTATGTAAAGGATAATGTATTTTTGTAGATAATATGTATGTATGTAAAGGATAATGTATTTTTGTAGATAATATGTATGTATACAAAGTAATGTACTTTTGTAGATAACCTCTACTATGTAAAGGATAATGTATTTTGTAGATAATATGTATTTATAAAAAAATAATGCATTTTTGTAAATAATATGTACTATGCAAAGGATAATGTATTTTTGTAGATAATATGTATGTATATAAAAGATAATATGTACTATGTAAAGGACAATGTATTTTTTATAGATAATATGTATTATGTAAAGGGTAATGTATTTTTGTAGATAATATGTATGTATGTATGTAAAGGATAATGTATTTTTGTGGATAATATATATGTATGTAAAAAATAATGTATTTTTGTAGATAATATGTATATAAAAAAATAATATATTTTTGTAGGTAATATGCACTACGTAAAGGATAATGTTTTTTTTTTTTTTTTTTTTTTTTGATAATATGTTGCATTGTCTTTAAAAACATGGGATTATTCGATATTGGTACTTAGAAAATAATAACACAGAGGCACATGCGAAACACACCTACCTCTCTTACGAGAAAGTAAAGAAAAAAAAATTGTAAAAGCTATGTTTTGTTATGATTGGTAAAATAGCATTGAACTGAAAACATGGATCAGGCTATATAATTTACGCCTAATTCACGCATGCTTGCTAAAAGCAGTTTCTTTTACAATCTATCACAAGGAAAAATGTTGCAATATTACATAAATAAATATGTAAACTGATGCTTTATTCAATTTTTTCTAACCTGATCAAAGATTTTTTATGTTGTACCTCATAAGCTTAAAAGTATTACATACAATTTCAGAAAAAAGAAATGTTACAGAAATGAACAGTTTTTAGAGCTCTTTTAAAAAAGTATAATATATATACAACTAGCAGACCCGGCCACGCGTTGCTGCGGCTAAGTAATACGTTGATAATTTGATAAGGTATATAGTATTTCCCCACAACTAGATTTGGCGATTTTTTTTTTTTTTTTTTTTTTGAACGATAACGAAGTCGTTCTGGATTCTTTGCAATAAAATACGGTAACCTGCATGCTTTTATTTTAGATTTATGATTTAGCTTATGATTTTATCATTTATGATTTTTAGATTTATGATTTAGCCATAATCGCCAAATCCAGTTGTGGGAAAATACTATAGTTGTTACCCACAACTATAACTTATAATATAACTTCAGTAATTATATTCGGATAATTATAACTTCATTATCAGTATATCCCCACAGTTGAATTTGGCGATTTTTCTTTGGCGTCGTTTTGAACGATAACGATGTCGCTCTGGACTGTTTGTGATATAATATGGCAGCCTATATGTTGTTTATTTTGGATTTATTATTTTATGTTTTTGATTTATGATTTAGATTATCATTTATCATTTATAGATTTATGGTTTAGCCATAATCGCCAACAAAAAATTGCCAAATATCGTTGTGGGGATATACTGATTAATATATTACTGAAAAGATTAATATATTTTAACGAAGTGGTGAGAAGATTCTGAGTATGCTAAAATTTTAATAGTAAATTCAAGTTAATCAAGAAGGAAAGCATTGAGGATTAAGATAAGAAAATTGCAAGATTTTAAGATCGCATTTTCAGCAATAAATATGAGTCAAAATTTAATGCAAAATACATATATAAATCACAAATTTAATCAGGAACGTTAAATTGGTAAGTTATTAAAGAAAAAGTAAAGAAAAATAAGAGAAATAATTAATTAAAGTTTAGAACATCGATCATATAGATTAGCGTTACAAAACAAATAAACAGATT
>CAWVNO010000039.1:0-15026 GCA_963930645.1 Salticus scenicus
GCCTTATACGAGCGTTAATTAAGGATTAAACATGTTCCAAATTACCTAAAATATGTATCTTGCGTGATTACCGGCTGTTAATCCTGCAAGATACATATTTTAGGTAATAATAAATTAGCTAATAATAGGACCAATAATTCCAACTCCCGGTCGAAGCAGAAAATTTGAAAATCGTACAAAGTTACCCTATAGGAAAATAATTTTCATTTCCGGTAAAAAAATATATACCGGCTTATGAAACACCGGTTCCAGTATTATACCGGATCCAGTATGACATGCCGGTTCCAGTATTATACCGAATCCAGTATGACATACCGGTCCTGTATGATACTGGATCCAATGGGACATACCAGATCCAGTATGATACCGGATCCAATATAACATACCAGATCCACTATGATATCAGTACCATACTGAAAGCAGCATGATTCCAGAATATTCATTAAAAAATTGTAATATATTAGGTATATTAATGCAGCAAAAAGATTTAAGAAATCAACATAAATAAATCATTGAATTAAAAATGTAACAAATTAACAATTAACACTAAACCTACCGATACTTCATGTATACCTATTCCTACCACAGCGGGTCAAGTGACCCCTCTTCAAAATGTTACATATATAACTATGTATAGCCAGAAATATATTACTTAGCACAATTTGGTACATGAATAAAACATTTTTTTTTTTTTCAAATAATTCAAAATTGTTTATTTATTAAATTTAAAAAACATAAAAATAATACAAGAAAAAATTAAATATTCTTCAGCTGAATCCTAAATTTCGAAAATAAGTAATATGCTAATTTTATTCACCACATATTTTGAAAATTATTGCATTCTCGAAGGCACATTTTCCACACACACATTTGTTACATTTGAAAAAAAAAATTTTAGTTTTGTTTTCTTTGCAAAAATCTACTTGGCACCTTTTCGCATTTGCACACGAGAATCCGAACTTTTGTTGAAGTTTTCTGTATAATTTACTTTTCTTCCTGTTGCTCATGTTGAAAATCTTTGGCAAGTTCTTTAGCTAATTGGAATAAAAATTATTGTCTAGAAATTTTTTGCCGGTTGTTTCTCTGTATTAAATCCATGAGTTGATTCCATCCTGATCAAGAATATTGAAGAAAATCTGCGTAGTCGATAATGGTCTTTTTCTCTTTCGTAATCTGCCTATATTCAAAATATTTTCGTCTTCACTTTCTTTACCTGAGGACTCACATTCATCCGTAGTGTCAAATGAGACATCATGTTGTTCTATACTATCCACTTCACTTCCAGATAGTTTCTCTGCACGAAATTCCGAACATTCTTCATCTATGTCATTTATAATTTCCAATTATTTCAAATAACTTGAATGTTTCGACATTTTTGAAATAAGAATTATTAACAAAATAACGAAATTAGAATTCTTAACACGAAAAATAGCACTATAACGTGAAATATTTACTGTGAAGCTCGCTTGGAGTAGAGTGAAATTTGCTATTCATTCGTCAGCCAATCCCAAAATATAACACAATACAGCAAAATATATGATGCAATAGCAAAAATGTCTAATGCAACGCCTTTGTATCACAACCACACATACAAATCTTTATGATAATACATGAATCTTTGAACGGGTCAAATGACCTGTTGCGGTAGTTAGGGTAGATTACATATATTTCTCGGTAAAAAAAATAACAAGAGAGGAGTAAACATTGAAAACAACATTCGATGTATTTTTTAAGAAAGTAGTAAAGGCAACTGATGATATGTGATAATGTTATTTGCAAGAAATTCTGACAAAAAGTTTAAAATGGGTCATTTGACCCGTCGTGGTAGGTTTAAGGCCGGTTTCCATTGCAGTTGGAAGTTCGAGGTTCAAAAAACCATTAATCACGCTCCCGACACAAAGAGCCAAATGTCTTGTCATCAGTTGTAGCCCTTTTTTTTATCAGATTGCGCAGTTACTTCAAAGGAAAGCATGCAAAATTGACAAAGATATCTGCCTCTGGCCCCTCAATTATCTCAGCTGGGGGGTTAGAACCAGGGACTTTCTCCCTTCGAACCAACCGACTGAACCTCTTCCAACCGCTTGACCACACCAAAGGATTCTGAATAGCGCCGCTCGAAACGACTTCCAACCTACCTTAGTGGAAACTGCACTTAAGTGTTAAAGAATTACTGATTTCAGTATGATACCGGTACCATACTAAAACCAGCATGATTCTAGAATATGGATAACAGGATTGTGCCAGAGTAGGTACATTAATGCAGCAATAAATTTATCAAATACACATACATAAATCATTGAATTAAAAATGCAAAAACTTATATTAAAAAATAATTACACTGGTTCCAGTATAAAAAACCGGTACCACCTACTGAAACCAGTATGATTCTAGAATACTGATTAGAGAATTGTACCAGATTAAAGTACATTAAAAGGAAGCATAAGATTTATCAAATCAACATAAATAAATCAATGAATTAAAAAAGCAAAAAATTAACTTAAATTACCAGAATGCGAGAAGCATAATATTACAAACATTTAAAATGACCTTACTTTACTTCTCGAGTTCACCTGAGTACTTGCGGGAGCCCCCCCCCCTCCCCCTTCATCAGAGGCAGCTTCGTGGCGGTTTGCTTGATGCTTTGTGATGATTTGTTCTGTGCAGTCCTCCAAACTCTACACCAGTTAAGGTTGATATCTTGTGCGGGGTCGTTGCCATTACAGGTGAGTGGATTAAATAAAATTTCAACCGTTTCGCGATTAGCAGCTTAAGTTGTGATTATAACAACGCAGCTTACGCTGCTAATCGCGAAACAGTCGAAATTTTATTTAATACTTTCACCTGTAATGGCAATGACCTGGCACAAGATATCAACCGGGGGTAACTGGTGTAGAGTTTGGAGGACTGCACAAGAACAAAGCATCAAGCTAGCCACTACGAAGATGCCTCTGATGAAGGGGGGGGGGGGGTCCCGCAAGTACTCAGGCGAACTCGAGAAGTACAGTAAGGTGATTTTAAACGTTTGCAAAAAATTAAATTAAAAAGAATAAGATAATAAAAATATAATATTAAGTTGCTTTGTTAATAAGTTGTGTTCTTTTCTTATTGGCTTAGTCAAATCCATAATCTCCGAGCTGCCAACCTCATGACTAAAAATTTAGGAGCAAGAGACTTAAAAAATCGGAGCAAACAAGAAAAAATTGGAGCAATTATTATAATGCAAAAATTTTAAATTAGATTTCCATATATAATCTACAATTACGCAGTCTTAATATAGATTTATTTAAATCAATGAAACTATCAAAGAATGATCAAATAAACATCACAGACATATATATAAATTTTATTATAAATTATATTCTACTACAATATACTTATAATTGTGACTCACATTGCAAAGATTTAACTTAATTTTGCAGATGCTATATAACCAAACTAAAAATTTAAAATCCTATTAAATAACATTTTCTTCTTCTTCTTCTTTTTTTTTTTTTTTTTTTTACAATTAACAAGAAGACAAAATTACAGTTTTTGTTTTGAAATAGAATAGTATGTTGAGAATATCTTTTAAATTCATAAAAAAAGAAAAATAATAAGATGAGTTTCTTTTAAAATAACAGCAGTGTTCCTTATGTTATAGATTGAGAAATCATAAACATTAGAGTATGTTTGATCTTTGGTTGCTAGCTAGAACGTGCAAAAATGGGAACGGGGGGGGGGGGGGGTAAAAATAATATATGAATGATAATTAATTTTATGATTACATTATAGGTTTTTAAATCTAATAAAGCAAGTTTAAAATGAATATTGATTTTTATTTTGTGGGTGGAAAAAGATGGTAACAAATAGCTTCTGCATAGCATGTAATCGCTAATTGGAAATAAGAAAAGAAGTGTGTGTGTGGGGGGGAGGGGGTAAAAAAATATTTATATGGGCTAAAAATATTGAATAATTATATTTCTTTACACATTCTAGAATCTCTCAAAGTAAGTTTAAAATGAATATTAACATTCATGTGGTTGGAAAAAGAATGGAAATCAGAAGGCTTCCATGAAGTGTTTGATTTACAATAATAGTTAATGGGGTTTCTTTTTATAAACGAATGATATTTACAACTTTAAAAAAAAAAAAAAAAAAAAAAAAAAAAAAAAAAAACGGAAGAAATCATTTAATATCAGAAACAGGAAAAATAGTTGAAAAAATCTTTAAATTTCTGCCCAAAACAGAAATTTGGCGAAAAAATAAAGAGAGAATAATAAATAATAAATGTCAAGTTTGAAAAATCGGAGTTTTCTGATAATTTTCAGATTAACGGAGCACACTGATGAAAATCAGAGAAAATCCGATACAATTAGAGTAAATCGGCAGCTATGTAATCTTGTCGGAAACCATTTTTTCTGACTGACTGTTGTTGAAATTTTGAGAACTTTTTCCTTCTTTATTCCTTGACAATCTGATAAACAGAATCGCAATCCATCTGAAACAGAAAAAAAAAAGCATAAAATAATGAGTCAAATATGTTATTTAATATCTGGAAGCATAAATTGCAGAATTTCAGAGGGCTGCATTGCAGCTCAGCATGAACAGTGTAATAAAATGTCTATAAATTTATAAGGCTACACAAAACTACTTAGTTCCCCCATCTAGAAAAGTAGAGGACAGAAAATACTACTGGAGATACAGAATAGATGCTGAAATTATAACTAACTAGTAAATCTGCAGATCAGGGGCCTCAACGTAAACTCTGCAAGTCATTTTATATTTATATTTCTTACATAATATCTAATATCTATATATATAAAATTTTTCGTAGATTCAGAAAATATAAATATTGGGTGTGTTTTACATTTTAAATTCATTGTTATGAAAAGCTCAAGGGGGCGGGGTCCCCTGAACCCTCAGTCGTTTCACTAATTTTGAGTCCACAAATTGGACATAACAGTTAATAACTGTTAAATTGAACACGACTTCATGCAATGATGTTCTGGAGCCCTTCATTCTTGCATTTTTTAAAAATAAATTGTTTTCATCAAGGGTGCTCTGCCTCCGGAACCCTTGGATTAGCAACTTAAAATGACTGATGATTTACTAGTGGTTTCTGTAAAATGACAGCGATTTGTTTTCTATGAAAATTTTTATAAGTGCTCAGATACTTTTGCTGCCGACTGTATGTCAACAGATGAAAAAAAAATTACACTAACTTCTCTTGCTAGACAAATAAAAGAAAATAGGGAAAAATAAATCTAGAAAATAAGATAAATCACCAGTCATTAAATTGCATTTTAAAAAGTTGCACATGCAGATAACTTTCTTCAGTAGTAATTTAAAATACAAAAGAATGCGCGTAAAAAATAAAAATGTGTATTAAAAAAGAGTAAAAGAAAAAGAAAGAAACCAAACCTTGTTTTTTTGTTTCTAAGTAAGATATAAACTTTAAGACAACGAAATATTTGTTTAGTTTGTTCTACACAAAGGCATGCAGCAATTGCGTCACATTGCTTAGCACTGGCTACTATATTCGTTTCTTAAAATATTTTTCCCACAAATTGGCTTAATTTTATTTAATAATTTATTTTTATTTTTTTTAACTTCATGCGAGATGAAAAAAAAAAAAAAAACTTTTTTAATTGGTTTAAATATACAAAAAAGAATAATAATAAAAAATATATATATATCTGATTTTTCCCCCTTAAAAGTGAACAATAACTAATTTCGCCGATAGCCGTGGCCCATGTTATTCTATGAGATTTTTTTTTTTTTTTTTTGAATAATTATTCATTACCTAATGCATTTTTTTAAATTTCGTTTTCACATACGTAAAAATTTACAATCATTAAATTTGTATTCATTTTCCATAAATTGATACATTTTTAGTATTTCATTTTGTGGCAAAAAAAAAAAAAAAAAGAAAAAGAGAGAGAGAGAGAGAGAGAGAGAGAGAGAGAGATAAAAGAAAGATAAAAATGTACTTATTGAAAATTTGGATTTCTAAACTTACAATTACATTTAAAAATAATAATAATAATTCGGAAAAAATATTTAATGATTGTAAATTTTTTTAATGTTAAAACAAAATTTTAAAAGTACATTAGTTAATGTGTAAACATGAAAACAAACTTTCCCATGGAATAACATGGGCCATGGCTGTCAGCGAGATTAGGTATTGTCCCTCTAAAAAATATGAAGTTGCTAGCAATAGTTACTACTTTCATTTCCTAAAATATATATTGAAAGTTTTACGTTTTACCTCAATTATAATATAATATCTTTGAAACTTGTTGGCAAAGAGGCCAAAAAAAAAAAAAAAAATCTTTTTCAATTGTTCTACTTTGTCTCAAACCAATATTCTCGTTGTCTTAAGAAAGGTACTTTTACTTATCCTCATACAAGAATATATGTATATATATATATATATATATATAGAAAACAATTGACAGAAAAATATATAAAAATATAAGTTTTACTGATAAGAAAAACCAATAGGAGAATTACAAACCAATGCGCAAGATTGCAGCGAAAGGAAATGCAAAACTTTGATATCAAACTGAACTATTTTGAAACTTCTCATTCACCCCTGCACTGAGGGGCCTCCCTGATGAAGATCTCAGTGTTTTTTGGGGTATAATTTCATTCATTTGTGTATTTATATTTCTACATTTAATTTCATTCATTTGTTTATATATTTCTGTATTTATATATTACTATATATATATATATATATATATATATATATATATATATATATATATACTAGCAGGCTACGCCCGCTTCGCTGGTCACTATTTTTAAATGAATCACTATAATTAATGAATTCTCAAAATTGCATTAATTTTTTCTCATGTGATAAAAAAAGAGAAAAAAAAATTCTGATCTGGAAAAATGTCGCACCGGGTCCCCATTGACGTGTGATGTGTGTGAACGAATGCTTATAGATGAGTGCCATGCGCACGTGTATTTCTTCACCACCCTTATGATTTCTCAAAATTCCATGTTATTACTCATAAACTTTCATTCTTAAGAAAAGGAATTTTAAAAAAATCATCTAGCATCGGATAAAAACTCACACCGGGTCCCCACTGCCTCCGGCAATGGCCTTCATAAAAAAGCAATTTTTTTTACAACAGTGCTAAATATTTACAAATAAAATTTGACTTTTATAACTTCTTAAAGAGCTTTTTATAATTTTATCAAAGTTAAGTAAAACAGCATTAAAAAAAAAAGTACTAGTATAAATTGCAATGTGTACGGAAACGACTGACATGCAAACACAAAACAAGAGAGCGAGCAGAACAAAAATTTATAAAAGACTTGCTTCTGAACCTATTTTAAGTTTCACAATTTAAAATGACATGCCATTCATTTTACATGCATGCATAATGACAATTTTTACTGTATAATATTGCAAAAGCATCTATAATACTCAAATGTTACCAAAACATTAAAGGTCTTATCCCCGTTTTAGAACTTACAACATCTTCCTCGCTCATTAGAATTTCAAATGTTGAAAATTTAAAATATTACAGCGCCATCTGGCAGTAGATATTTCTGTAATCGACTGTTCGATTCCAAATCAACAAAGCTTTCTAATGATTTATTACTTATGATATTATTTTAATTTGTAGCTGAGATACATAAAAAAACCTAATCTGGGGACCTCAAAACGTGCAAACCGGTTGAAATCTCGAATTCACTTTCGATAGTATAAAACTACTTTAAAATATCTTTGGAATGATGTATGGGTTTCTTCTGGAAGAAACTGGGAGAAATGGAAGAAATAGAAGAAACCAACCAGAAGACAAAACAGATGTTCAAAATTAAAATTTATGAACTATATAAACTCAAAGCATAAATAGAATGTCAAATCTAAACTATAAACCAATTAATATTAAAAATATTTTTAGAAAAATAAGTTATTTGATAACAAACACTAAATATATACAGGTGATAAGCTAATATTTTTAGACCTTTTTGCATAGAGACTATCTCATATTATTATACGTTCAAAAAGTACAAGTGATAATAATTATGGAATTTTTATCCATAATATTTGCGCTTTTTTTTTTTTTTTTTTTTTTTTTTTTTTTCTTTAAGGATGCAATTTTTTGTATAAACTTGAAGCAGGTACCCAATGAACTGTATCAATAAGTAAGATACCTACTTTTAAACTCTCCTGCAAGTTCTCTAGGATTTAAAAAAAAAAAAAAAATACATAGTTTGTATTTATCTATTTTAAGTTGAAAAATAAAGTGCAGTATTGAACTACTGAAAAACTTTTCATTTGCTTTACAGTCATCTCCCTCTAACTCTCAAATGTTTTGTCCAGAACTTGTGCGGATATTAAGAATTTGCAGATAGAGATCACTGCCTTTGATTACAGTTTTCTTTAACAGATACAAAATCAGTTATTATTAATTCGTAAATAGACATAAAAATGGAAAGATGATTTCTAATAAATTTTAGAATATTTCTTTAATATTAATAAAACTAATCTATCACATTCATATATGATGATAAATAATGTAAGCATATTCAAATAATAGGTACCTATAAAATGTAAACAAACATATTTAAAAAATACGAAACAAAATATTTTTAAAAGTTCAGAAATAATATTCATCACTGATTAATTTTGTTAAAAATTGATGTAAAAGCGGTTTGTTTTAAGCACTAGTCTGTATGAATTGCAGGATAATAAATGCAAGAATGTTATTCCCTCCCCAATTGTGTTTCAAAAAAAGGATTAAACTAAAGATTTGATTTAAAAAAAGGTAAAAATGTGAATTTTTTTTAAATATGAGACATAAATTTCTTTTACATTAAAAAAAAATCAATTACGGATTGGAAGGATTTGACGATTATAAACCTGCAGATTAGAGGGCGTTCACTGTACTGTATATAACAAAAAGGAAAATAAAGTTTTTGATAGAGCTGTTTGTTAAGAGCTGTTTTGTTAAGAGCTGTTGGTAAAGTATAAGCATGTGATCCAAACTATTATATATTACCAGTTAAAGAAATAAATTTGTCTAAATTATAAAACTTTACACTGTTTAAATTGAAATTGATTTTTTTTCTTTTTACTGGATTTTGAGTATTTTGGAATATGACCATCAGATACCGAAGATCACTTCGGTAAAAATCTCATACTTATTAATTAAATATATGTAATTAAATTTTTATAGGTATAATTAAAGTTACTTGAAGTTGTTTATAAGATAAATGCATCAATTGTATCATACAAATCTGTAATTTATAGGATATTTTTTTAAGAAAAACAGTTTCTTCCACTTGGAAGAAACCTATTTCTTCCGACCGGTTTTTTCCATGATTTTTTCCACCGATGACCAGCTTGGCATTTCTCATATAATATTCATTAGCAAGTCACCGAATATTATGTAGAAATCATTAATCACCTTCTTTTGACGGTGGGTGGAGTTTTGACCTTCGGCCCGTGAAATAGGGTGCAATCCAGTGTTGTGCACGAACGCGTTCATTTGAACGCGTTCGTGAACGTAGCTCAAAAATTTTGAGTTTTGAGTTGAGCTTCGCTCGTTTTTAAAATTATGAACTTGAGTTGAGCGAAGTTCGTTTTATTCACGAACTTGAGCGTGAAAAAGCAATTCATACTCAAACTCATATTAAATATTTCTGTCTGAAATATAAAAAGGAAAGTAGAAGAAGAAAAGTGCAGAAAAGAGATTAATTGTGCAAAATGGATCCCGGAAAGCAGGTCACTGGGAAAAAAAAGTCACTGGTAAAAAGGGCACCCGGAAAAAAGGGCACAGGAAAAAAGGTCATTTTTAAAACTCGGAAATCGAAAAAACAATAAACACCAAAGAATGAATTTAAATAATTATTTTCATAATACGTTTTTAGAAATTTCAATCAATTAAATTGGTACCACTTTCACTTAGTATATATCTGAAGGATGGGGGGGGGCGTCTAGGAGCAGATTGAAAACGAATAATTGTCTTTATATCACCTTCTTACTGATTTTAATGAAACTTTCTCTAATAGTCACTTGCTGTTCATGACAAAAATACAGTGTCACACATACTTCAGGGGTTGAATTTGTCCCTTTAATCCCCCCCCCGCCCTCCCGACGTAGAAACAGAAACACTTACGCTCTCGTTAATGTTTAGCATGTATTTTATAATTTCGACCACTGCGCGATACTAGTTTTGTTAATTAACTTATTTATTTTTTCGCATTTTCCCTAAAGTGTTGGAAAAAAAAAAAAAAAAAAAACTTTTAATTTAAAACTAATATCTGGAAACAATTCAATAATAGGAATATATTTATAGTTTTATGGTTAAAAATATAAATAGACATTAGAAAATATACTAATAATTTACTTAGCCTATCTGTAGCATGTATAAATTTAGTTTAAAACTTCAAATCCAACATGATAATAAATCGGTAAGAAATACAAGTTTCAATCTTTTATGTTTTAAAGAAACTGTCTCTCAACTCAAGACTTTTATTACGACTATTCACATGTTCTGGAAATGAACCACCTTCAGGGAATGTTTTCCCCATGGGAAGTGAACAATGAAATGTCCAAATGTTATTTGTATGAGAGTCCGGTAATTTGTCGCCCATACAACCTGCCTTCGGGCCTCCTGATAACAGTAAGGCACCTATGGGTCTCCGGTGCCCACCTCGCAGCGTACTGCAGCTGGGATAGGGGCCTAGACCTCTTAAAATGCAGGAAGTCGCCTTCCATCAAAGTATTGATTTATATCAGTCAAGTATACGACAATGGATTCTCTCTCGTTTTGATTTTCTTCCCCCCCCCCTTCCTAACAATGTTGTTGTGTACATTCTTTTGCTGGGTACACGATCAGATTTTGTTCCCATAATAATTATCTTTATGTCCCATCCTTTCTTATCTTCGATCGACCAGTCTTTCTCTAAAAGGAAAGGAAAATTGTCAATTAATTGTTATTCAAAACTTGTATGTTGCGGTCACCACAAGACTTTCTTCAATATAATTTTACTCAAATTCATGCAGTACGAATTACTTATTAAATTATTATTTATTAAAAATGTTTTCCATGGTGAATGCAAACGATTTTTATCTCAGAGAATTATGCCGAAAGAAAGTCAATTTTGTGCAAACATCAAAAGAATAATAATTATTTTTTTTAAATAAGTTTTTTTTTTTTCCGTTAAAAATTAAAAATAAAATAAAATAAAATAAAAAATAACAGCTACCATAGGCATAAGGCAGGAAGAAATTGTGACTTTCAAAAATGCATATACTCATATTAATTAAATGTAATTAAAAAAAAAAAAAAAAAAAAAGCAAATTTCCATGCTCCTAAATGTCTTTTCTATTAATAGAAATAAAAATTTCTATTGATTTTCGTCAATTCTTTTCTAAATAAGTACTTTTCTAAAAACAGTTTCGTTTTCGATCAATCAAAAGAAGCAATACTATTACTTTATCTCATTTTTAATATATATAAGAAAAAAACTGATTTTTTTTTTTTTTTCTATGCATTATATCTATGTTTATCTTTCATCATTTGACTAAAAAATATCGTAATATTTCTATTTTTTTTTTCTTTTAATTATTTTCTAATGTTAGATTTGGCGATCACTTCAATAATTACACAGCCAACCTCTTTCAGAAAAAATCGCACTTTTAAGGTGCGGCGTTCGGTTTTTTTCCCTCCTTTTTAGAACAATTTTGAAAATAAATTATGTAAGTTAACATTAACTAATTTACACTTATTATTATTTTATTTATTTATTTATTTTTATTTATTTAATTTTTTATTTTTTTATTTTTATTTTTATTTTTTTTTTTTGTGTTACCTGATCTTATTAAAAATTATTTTGATTAATATAACAGACATTTAGATATAAATACAATTGATAGAGTAAAGCATATTTTTGGAAATTTTAGTGTTAAAAATACGTAACTAATAAATAAAAAGGCCTTTTAATTATTTAGGTTTTTTTTTTTTTTTTTTTAATTTCTTCAGGAGTATATAAATAAAGGCTAGTACATTTATTTAATGCATAAAGCTTAAACTCAACAGGTGCCTTATATTTTTCTTATATTTATTCAAAAATACGGAATACGAGGGCGAAAAGAATAACGTTAAAAATATTAAAATGCTTAATTTTCTCTTATTTATTAATTTAAAAACATAAAATTATTTTATTTGTTTTTCTATTTTATTTTATTTTTTATGGAGAAATCAAGGCATTAATAGAAGTAAATTCCTCTATGGTGGCCAAGTGGTTCTACGGTCAAAGTTGGTAGATGAGAAGTGCCGGGTTCGATTAAAAAACGCGCTCATAGATCTAGCCGTTCGGAGTTTTCCGTAGTTCTCTCTAAAACTCGTGTAAATACGAACTAGATCCACTTAGAAAGACCCCCTACGGAGGGCATTTCTCCTGTAGGCCTAGGCCCCTAGTGTAGTCAAGCAGTCTTAAGCCATACAACCAATCAACCATTCTTTATGAGATTAACATATATTAGAATTTTATGTTGTAAAATTATAAGTGCTTATTTCTTTATTTTATTTCTTTTCATTTACTTGTTTATTAATTAATTTATTAATTTATTTATTTATTGGGTGTCATATTTCTTTTTATCATACACGTTATTTTTTATTTTTTATCTTTTTTTTATTTTATTATTTATTTATTTTTCATACTTTATTCAAAGGTACAAATACGAAAAAAAAAAATATATATATATATATATATATATATATATATATTTGTATTACATTTGAAGAAAAATAAACTTTTGACATGAACAATAATGATGTATAAAACTTTTAAAGTTAATAAATATTTTTACACATATTCAGATTATTAATGATTATGCATTTAACTATAAAATATTGGCATGTTTTTAAGTATTAAACTAATTCAATTTTCCTAAACCGAATTATTTTAAGAAAAATATGTTGGTGTTAATGTGCAAGTTGACCACAAAAGAAAGGCCGAGGTATGGGTTGAATAACCTAAGTAAGGGGTGGTCTTTTTAAGGGGTTCTAGCCCATATTTACGCTTGTGTCGGAGAAAACTACAGATAATTTCGAAAAGTTAGCCCAATGAGCGCTACCTGGTATCGAACCTGATATCTCCCGTCTACCAGCTCTGAGAGCAAAGTTAATGTTACAGTCTCAAAAACATTTGACCCCCTGAACAACCTTTTATAATCCAACCAAAACAATTTTTAAGCATTTAATGCGCTGTGAATGCATATATTTGTAAGTTATTACAATAAATAAAATTAATCATAAAGCTAAGCGTTCATCTCTCAAATGAATATATCAAATCAAATTAACTGTTAAATCGTCAAATTTTTACTAATTAATCTTAATATCAATGAACTTTTTTACCAGTAACTACAAGGACAAATTTGATAAAATAAATTATTTTTTAAAATAAATAAAAATAATTTCATTATTATTATTATCAGTTTGTATAAATATATATTTTTTAGACTAAAATTCCATAGTATATTATTAAAAAGTAAAGAGTATTAAAATTCAGAATTTTTGATATGCAATATAATAGATAAGATGGTGTAAATTATTTCTATGAATATAGAAATGTAATTTAAATTTAAGTAATTATAATAATAATAAAACGAATGTAACGTAATGCATAATGTATCTAAGTTTGATTGTAAAAGAAAAATTTTTTTTTCTTTACTTTAGAGAATATCTTTAAAAACTTACACCGATAAATCATCAAATACGCGATCAGCGCCAAGCATTGTAAAAGGGTTACTGTAGCAAGAGGGAATCTGGACAAGTGTTTGTTCACTGAGCATGCGTACTAAGTACCTGTCGTAGCTCTGAGATTATCCAGGGTTTCTAATAATAACAAGATCACAGCACCACCTGTTGAGCGATTGATCTCCAAATCTAATCAGAACCATTTTAAGTCAAGGTGCAACTAAATTGAAAGTTTGGTTAAATTTCGTTCATTGGTTCGTGAGATACATCGTCCACAAAATGTGTGATACACACACAGACAGATTCCCTAAAAACAGTCAAATCGTATCCAGGATATCTCAAAATGCAGAACTCCACCAAAAACTGGAGTTTGAAAATTTTCATTAATTTAGTACTTTCTTTTTATATGTATAGAAGTATCGAATACCTTCTACTTTAAAGTTATCAAAATAGTTATGTTATCATTATTTCTGAGGGGAACTTATTCATCTTTTCAGCTGATTTTAGCTTTTATGTAGATACACTAAATAGCAAGCAAAATTTTATAGTGATTTATCTGAAAGCCTAAAGCCGACATCGGACATGACGCAATCAAGTAAAAATTAATTAAATCAAACCATGATGCTATTTTTAAAATAGTATACTTCAAAACAACGGAAACTCTAAATGATGGAATTTGTCTTCTATTAACAATTTTTTTCATACGCAAAAACAAACGTATTGGGAATTTGAGAATGAAAAACCACACAAAAACAGCGAGTCCGCTATTCAGAAATGGCCGCTAAATAAATTTTTACTGCAATTAAGTTAATAAATTATAATTAAAAGTTGTAGGTGTAATTAAGAATTAAATTAAGAATAATCTTCATGGTAATTTAAAAAATAAATAAATAAATTATCTATGAAAGTGTTCACAGAGTAAAAAATCTTCATAGAGAAAAAAAAAAAAAAAAAAAATTACGTAAAAATGAACTTTAAATGAGTTTCGCTCTTTTTTAAAAATGAACTTGAACTGAGCGCGTTCATTTTTTCAGAAATGAGTTTGAACGCGAACTAACTCGTTTTTTAGACGATGAACTTGAGTTTGAACTAGCTCGTTTTTTTCGTGAACTTGCACAACACTGGTGCAATCGGCGCACCCGAGTAAAATAATTTATTCTGTTATTTTATTTTTGTTTCATCAAAATATCTACTTTTGGCAGTGAAATAAATATCACACGTCTTAGCTAATTGTTCTGGGCGTAACCAATCTTCGCCTTGTTGCACGGCAACATGAGTGGCAACATCTTTATCTAGATTTTCATTTTATCTGATATA
>CAWVNO010000040.1:0-44815 GCA_963930645.1 Salticus scenicus
GTTAAACCATTTGGCCAGGAGAGCCCTTTTATGCAGACTTTTGCCAGATTTCGATACCCAAAATTTTTGCGATTTTCGCAGAATTTTTTTCAAAAGCCGATTCCAAAGCAACTAATAGAGCTTTGCGATCGCAATCACTTCCAGAATCTGCCCCACGAAGTCTACTTTCATGATAAAGCACGAGGGACCTGCCAAAGTTAAACCATTTGGCCAGGAGAGCCCTTTTATGAAGGCATGTGCTCGATTTCGTCGCCAAATTTTTTTGTCGAATTTTACGACCTCTCATTTTTAAAAGTCGATTCCACAGCAGCTAATAGAGCTTTGCGATCGCAATCACTTCCAGAATGTGCAAAACATATTCTAGTTTCATAACAGAACAGCAGGGACCTGCCAAAGTTAAACCATTTGGCCAGGAGAGCCCTTTTATGCAGACTTTTGCCAGATTTCGATACCCAAAATTTTTGCGATTTTCGCAGAATTTTTTTCAAAAGCCGATTCCAAAGCAACTAATAGAGCTTTGCGATCGCAATCACTTCCAGAATCTGCCCCACGAAGTCTACTTTCATGATAAAGCACGAGGGACCTGCCAAAGTTAAACCATTTGGCCAGGAGAGCCCTTTTATGAAGGCATGTGCTCGATTTCGTCGCCAAATTTTTTTGTCGAATTTTACGACCTCTCATTTTTAAAAGTCGATTCCACAGCAGCTAATAGAGCTTTGCGATCGCAATCACTTCCAGAATGTGCAAAACATATTCTAGTTTCATAACAGAACAGCAGGGACCTGCCAAAGTTAAACCATTTGGCCAGGAGAGCCCTTTTATGCAGACTTTTGCCAGATTTCGATACCCAAAATTTTTGCGATTTTCGCAGAATTTTTTTCAAAAGCCGATTCCAAAGCAACTAATAGAGCTTTGCGATCGCAATCACTTCCAGAATCTGCCCCACGAAGTCTACTTTCATGATAAAGCACGAGGGACCTGCCAAAGTTAAACCATTTGGCCAGGAGAGCCCTTTTATGAAGGCATGTGCTCGATTTCGTCGCCAAATTTTTTTGTCGAATTTTACGACCTCTCATTTTTAAAAGTCGATTCCACAGCAGCTAATAGAGCTTTGCGATCGCAATCACTTCCAGAATGTGCAAAACATATTCTAGTTTCATAACAGAACAGCAGGGACCTGCCAAAGTTAAACCATTTGGCCAGGAGAGCCCTTTTATGCAGACTTTTGCCAGATTTCGATACCCAAAATTTTTGCGATTTTCGCAGAATTTTTTTCAAAAGCCGATTCCAAAGCAACTAATAGAGCTTTGCGATCGCAATCACTTCCAGAATCTGCCCCACGAAGTCTACTTTCATGATAAAGCACGAGGGACCTGCCAAAGTTAAACCATTTGGCCAGGAGAGCCCTTTTATGAAGGCATGTGCTCGATTTCGTCGCCAAATTTTTTTGTCGAATTTTACGACCTCTCATTTTTAAAAGTCGATTCCACAGCAGCTAATAGAGCTTTGCGATCGCAATCACTTCCAGAATGTGCAAAACATATTCTAGTTTCATAACAGAACAGCAGGGACCTGCCAAAGTTAAACCATTTGGCCAGGAGAGCCCTTTTATGCAGACTTTTGCCAGATTTCGATACCCAAAATTTTTGCGATTTTCGCAGAATTTTTTTCAAAAGCCGATTCCAAAGCAACTAATAGAGCTTTGCGATCGCAATCACTTCCAGAATCTGCCCCACGAAGTCTACTTTCATGATAAAGCACGAGGGACCTGCCAAAGTTAAACCATTTGGCCAGGAGAGCCCTTTTATGAAGGCATGTGCTCGATTTCGTCGCCAAATTTTTTTGTCGAATTTTACGACCTCTCATTTTTAAAAGTCGATTCCACAGCAGCTAATAGAGCTTTGCGATCGCAATCACTTCCAGAATGTGCAAAACATATTCTAGTTTCATAACAGAACAGCAGGGACCTGCCAAAGTTAAACCATTTGGCCAGGAGAGCCCTTTTATGCAGACTTTTGCCAGATTTCGATACCCAAAATTTTTGCGATTTTCGCAGAATTTTTTTCAAAAGCCGATTCCAAAGCAACTAATAGAGCTTTGCGATCGCAATCACTTCCAGAATCTGCCCCACGAAGTCTACTTTCATGATAAAGCACGAGGGACCTGCCAAAGTTAAACCATTTGGCCAGGAGAGCCCTTTTATGAAGGCATGTGCTCGATTTCGTCGCCAAATTTTTTTGTCGAATTTTACGACCTCTCATTTTTAAAAGTCGATTCCACAGCAGCTAATAGAGCTTTGCGATCGCAATCACTTCCAGAATGTGCAAAACATATTCTAGTTTCATAACAGAACAGCAGGGACCTGCCAAAGTTAAACCATTTGGCCAGGAGAGCCCTTTTATGCAGACTTTTGCCAGATTTCGATACCCAAAATTTTTGCGATTTTCGCAGAATTTTTTTCAAAAGCCGATTCCAAAGCAACTAATAGAGCTTTGCGATCGCAATCACTTCCAGAATCTGCCCCACGAAGTCTACTTTCATGATAAAGCACGAGGGACCTGCCAAAGTTAAACCATTTGGCCAGGAGAGCCCTTTTATGAAGGCATGTGCTCGATTTCGTCGCCAAATTTTTTTGTCGAATTTTACGACCTCTCATTTTTAAAAGTCGATTCCACAGCAGCTAATAGAGCTTTGCGATCGCAATCACTTCCAGAATGTGCAAAACATATTCTAGTTTCATAACAGAACAGCAGGGACCTGCCAAAGTTAAACCATTTGGCCAGGAGAGCCCTTTTATGCAGACTTTTGCCAGATTTCGATACCCAAAATTTTTGCGATTTTCGCAGAATTTTTTTCAAAAGCCGATTCCAAAGCAACTAATAGAGCTTTGCGATCGCAATCACTTCCAGAATCTGCCCCACGAAGTCTACTTTCATGATAAAGCACGAGGGACCTGCCAAAGTTAAACCATTTGGCCAGGAGAGCCCTTTTATGAAGGCATGTGCTCGATTTCGTCGCCAAATTTTTTTGTCGAATTTTACGACCTCTCATTTTTAAAAGTCGATTCCACAGCAGCTAATAGAGCTTTGCGATCGCAATCACTTCCAGAATGTGCAAAACATATTCTAGTTTCATAACAGAACAGCAGGGACCTGCCAAAGTTAAACCATTTGGCCAGGAGAGCCCTTTTATGCAGACTTTTGCCAGATTTCGATACCCAAAATTTTTGCGATTTTCGCAGAATTTTTTTCAAAAGCCGATTCCAAAGCAACTAATAGAGCTTTGCGATCGCAATCACTTCCAGAATCTGCCCCACGAAGTCTACTTTCATGATAAAGCACGAGGGACCTGCCAAAGTTAAACCATTTGGCCAGGAGAGCCCTTTTATGAAGGCATGTGCTCGATTTCGTCGCCAAATTTTTTTGTCGAATTTTACGACCTCTCATTTTTAAAAGTCGATTCCACAGCAGCTAATAGAGCTTTGCGATCGCAATCACTTCCAGAATGTGCAAAACATATTCTAGTTTCATAACAGAACAGCAGGGACCTGCCAAAGTTAAACCATTTGGCCAGGAGAGCCCTTTTATGCAGACTTTTGCCAGATTTCGATACCCAAAATTTTTGCGATTTTCGCAGAATTTTTTTCAAAAGCCGATTCCAAAGCAACTAATAGAGCTTTGCGATCGCAATCACTTCCAGAATCTGCCCCACGAAGTCTACTTTCATGATAAAGCACGAGGGACCTGCCAAAGTTAAACCATTTGGCCAGGAGAGCCCTTTTATGAAGGCATGTGCTCGATTTCGTCGCCAAATTTTTTTGTCGAATTTTACGACCTCTCATTTTTAAAAGTCGATTCCACAGCAGCTAATAGAGCTTTGCGATCGCAATCACTTCCAGAATGTGCAAAACATATTCTAGTTTCATAACAGAACAGCAGGGACCTGCCAAAGTTAAACCATTTGGCCAGGAGAGCCCTTTTATGCAGACTTTTGCCAGATTTCGATACCCAAAATTTTTGCGATTTTCGCAGAATTTTTTTCAAAAGCCGATTCCAAAGCAACTAATAGAGCTTTGCGATCGCAATCACTTCCAGAATCTGCCCCACGAAGTCTACTTTCATGATAAAGCACGAGGGACCTGCCAAAGTTAAACCATTTGGCCAGGAGAGCCCTTTTATGAAGGCATGTGCTCGATTTCGTCGCCAAATTTTTTTGTCGAATTTTACGACCTCTCATTTTTAAAAGTCGATTCCACAGCAGCTAATAGAGCTTTGCGATCGCAATCACTTCCAGAATGTGCAAAACATATTCTAGTTTCATAACAGAACAGCAGGGACCTGCCAAAGTTAAACCATTTGGCCAGGAGAGCCCTTTTATGCAGACTTTTGCCAGATTTCGATACCCAAAATTTTTGCGATTTTCGCAGAATTTTTTTCAAAAGCCGATTCCAAAGCAACTAATAGAGCTTTGCGATCGCAATCACTTCCAGAATCTGCCCCACGAAGTCTACTTTCATGATAAAGCACGAGGGACCTGCCAAAGTTAAACCATTTGGCCAGGAGAGCCCTTTTATGAAGGCATGTGCTCGATTTCGTCGCCAAATTTTTTTGTCGAATTTTACGACCTCTCATTTTTAAAAGTCGATTCCACAGCAGCTAATAGAGCTTTGCGATCGCAATCACTTCCAGAATGTGCAAAACATATTCTAGTTTCATAACAGAACAGCAGGGACCTGCCAAAGTTAAACCATTTGGCCAGGAGAGCCCTTTTATGCAGACTTTTGCCAGATTTCGATACCCAAAATTTTTGCGATTTTCGCAGAATTTTTTTCAAAAGCCGATTCCAAAGCAACTAATAGAGCTTTGCGATCGCAATCACTTCCAGAATCTGCCCCACGAAGTCTACTTTCATGATAAAGCACGAGGGACCTGCCAAAGTTAAACCATTTGGCCAGGAGAGCCCTTTTATGAAGGCATGTGCTCGATTTCGTCGCCAAATTTTTTTGTCGAATTTTACGACCTCTCATTTTTAAAAGTCGATTCCACAGCAGCTAATAGAGCTTTGCGATCGCAATCACTTCCAGAATGTGCAAAACATATTCTAGTTTCATAACAGAACAGCAGGGACCTGCCAAAGTTAAACCATTTGGCCAGGAGAGCCCTTTTATGCAGACTTTTGCCAGATTTCGATACCCAAAATTTTTGCGATTTTCGCAGAATTTTTTTCAAAAGCCGATTCCAAAGCAACTAATAGAGCTTTGCGATCGCAATCACTTCCAGAATCTGCCCCACGAAGTCTACTTTCATGATAAAGCACGAGGGACCTGCCAAAGTTAAACCATTTGGCCAGGAGAGCCCTTTTATGAAGGCATGTGCTCGATTTCGTCGCCAAATTTTTTTGTCGAATTTTACGACCTCTCATTTTTAAAAGTCGATTCCACAGCAGCTAATAGAGCTTTGCGATCGCAATCACTTCCAGAATGTGCAAAACATATTCTAGTTTCATAACAGAACAGCAGGGACCTGCCAAAGTTAAACCATTTGGCCAGGAGAGCCCTTTTATGCAGACTTTTGCCAGATTTCGATACCCAAAATTTTTGCGATTTTCGCAGAATTTTTTTCAAAAGCCGATTCCAAAGCAACTAATAGAGCTTTGCGATCGCAATCACTTCCAGAATCTGCCCCACGAAGTCTACTTTCATGATAAAGCACGAGGGACCTGCCAAAGTTAAACCATTTGGCCAGGAGAGCCCTTTTATGAAGGCATGTGCTCGATTTCGTCGCCAAATTTTTTTGTCGAATTTTACGACCTCTCATTTTTAAAAGTCGATTCCACAGCAGCTAATAGAGCTTTGCGATCGCAATCACTTCCAGAATGTGCAAAACATATTCTAGTTTCATAACAGAACAGCAGGGACCTGCCAAAGTTAAACCATTTGGCCAGGAGAGCCCTTTTATGCAGACTTTTGCCAGATTTCGATACCCAAAATTTTTGCGATTTTCGCAGAATTTTTTTCAAAAGCCGATTCCAAAGCAACTAATAGAGCTTTGCGATCGCAATCACTTCCAGAATCTGCCCCACGAAGTCTACTTTCATGATAAAGCACGAGGGACCTGCCAAAGTTAAACCATTTGGCCAGGAGAGCCCTTTTATGAAGGCATGTGCTCGATTTCGTCGCCAAATTTTTTTGTCGAATTTTACGACCTCTCATTTTTAAAAGTCGATTCCACAGCAGCTAATAGAGCTTTGCGATCGCAATCACTTCCAGAATGTGCAAAACATATTCTAGTTTCATAACAGAACAGCAGGGACCTGCCAAAGTTAAACCATTTGGCCAGGAGAGCCCTTTTATGCAGACTTTTGCCAGATTTCGATACCCAAAATTTTTGCGATTTTCGCAGAATTTTTTTCAAAAGCCGATTCCAAAGCAACTAATAGAGCTTTGCGATCGCAATCACTTCCAGAATCTGCCCCACGAAGTCTACTTTCATGATAAAGCACGAGGGACCTGCCAAAGTTAAACCATTTGGCCAGGAGAGCCCTTTTATGAAGGCATGTGCTCGATTTCGTCGCCAAATTTTTTTGTCGAATTTTACGACCTCTCATTTTTAAAAGTCGATTCCACAGCAGCTAATAGAGCTTTGCGATCGCAATCACTTCCAGAATGTGCAAAACATATTCTAGTTTCATAACAGAACAGCAGGGACCTGCCAAAGTTAAACCATTTGGCCAGGAGAGCCCTTTTATGCAGACTTTTGCCAGATTTCGATACCCAAAATTTTTGCGATTTTCGCAGAATTTTTTTCAAAAGCCGATTCCAAAGCAACTAATAGAGCTTTGCGATCGCAATCACTTCCAGAATCTGCCCCACGAAGTCTACTTTCATGATAAAGCACGAGGGACCTGCCAAAGTTAAACCATTTGGCCAGGAGAGCCCTTTTATGAAGGCATGTGCTCGATTTCGTCGCCAAATTTTTTTGTCGAATTTTACGACCTCTCATTTTTAAAAGTCGATTCCACAGCAGCTAATAGAGCTTTGCGATCGCAATCACTTCCAGAATGTGCAAAACATATTCTAGTTTCATAACAGAACAGCAGGGACCTGCCAAAGTTAAACCATTTGGCCAGGAGAGCCCTTTTATGCAGACTTTTGCCAGATTTCGATACCCAAAATTTTTGCGATTTTCGCAGAATTTTTTTCAAAAGCCGATTCCAAAGCAACTAATAGAGCTTTGCGATCGCAATCACTTCCAGAATCTGCCCCACGAAGTCTACTTTCATGATAAAGCACGAGGGACCTGCCAAAGTTAAACCATTTGGCCAGGAGAGCCCTTTTATGAAGGCATGTGCTCGATTTCGTCGCCAAATTTTTTTGTCGAATTTTACGACCTCTCATTTTTAAAAGTCGATTCCACAGCAGCTAATAGAGCTTTGCGATCGCAATCACTTCCAGAATGTGCAAAACATATTCTAGTTTCATAACAGAACAGCAGGGACCTGCCAAAGTTAAACCATTTGGCCAGGAGAGCCCTTTTATGCAGACTTTTGCCAGATTTCGATACCCAAAATTTTTGCGATTTTCGCAGAATTTTTTTCAAAAGCCGATTCCAAAGCAACTAATAGAGCTTTGCGATCGCAATCACTTCCAGAATCTGCCCCACGAAGTCTACTTTCATGATAAAGCACGAGGGACCTGCCAAAGTTAAACCATTTGGCCAGGAGAGCCCTTTTATGAAGGCATGTGCTCGATTTCGTCGCCAAATTTTTTTGTCGAATTTTACGACCTCTCATTTTTAAAAGTCGATTCCACAGCAGCTAATAGAGCTTTGCGATCGCAATCACTTCCAGAATGTGCAAAACATATTCTAGTTTCATAACAGAACAGCAGGGACCTGCCAAAGTTAAACCATTTGGCCAGGAGAGCCCTTTTATGCAGACTTTTGCCAGATTTCGATACCCAAAATTTTTGCGATTTTCGCAGAATTTTTTTCAAAAGCCGATTCCAAAGCAACTAATAGAGCTTTGCGATCGCAATCACTTCCAGAATCTGCCCCACGAAGTCTACTTTCATGATAAAGCACGAGGGACCTGCCAAAGTTAAACCATTTGGCCAGGAGAGCCCTTTTATGAAGGCATGTGCTCGATTTCGTCGCCAAATTTTTTTGTCGAATTTTACGACCTCTCATTTTTAAAAGTCGATTCCACAGCAGCTAATAGAGCTTTGCGATCGCAATCACTTCCAGAATGTGCAAAACATATTCTAGTTTCATAACAGAACAGCAGGGACCTGCCAAAGTTAAACCATTTGGCCAGGAGAGCCCTTTTATGCAGACTTTTGCCAGATTTCGATACCCAAAATTTTTGCGATTTTCGCAGAATTTTTTTCAAAAGCCGATTCCAAAGCAACTAATAGAGCTTTGCGATCGCAATCACTTCCAGAATCTGCCCCACGAAGTCTACTTTCATGATAAAGCACGAGGGACCTGCCAAAGTTAAACCATTTGGCCAGGAGAGCCCTTTTATGAAGGCATGTGCTCGATTTCGTCGCCAAATTTTTTTGTCGAATTTTACGACCTCTCATTTTTAAAAGTCGATTCCACAGCAGCTAATAGAGCTTTGCGATCGCAATCACTTCCAGAATGTGCAAAACATATTCTAGTTTCATAACAGAACAGCAGGGACCTGCCAAAGTTAAACCATTTGGCCAGGAGAGCCCTTTTATGCAGACTTTTGCCAGATTTCGATACCCAAAATTTTTGCGATTTTCGCAGAATTTTTTTCAAAAGCCGATTCCAAAGCAACTAATAGAGCTTTGCGATCGCAATCACTTCCAGAATCTGCCCCACGAAGTCTACTTTCATGATAAAGCACGAGGGACCTGCCAAAGTTAAACCATTTGGCCAGGAGAGCCCTTTTATGAAGGCATGTGCTCGATTTCGTCGCCAAATTTTTTTGTCGAATTTTACGACCTCTCATTTTTAAAAGTCGATTCCACAGCAGCTAATAGAGCTTTGCGATCGCAATCACTTCCAGAATGTGCAAAACATATTCTAGTTTCATAACAGAACAGCAGGGACCTGCCAAAGTTAAACCATTTGGCCAGGAGAGCCCTTTTATGCAGACTTTTGCCAGATTTCGATACCCAAAATTTTTGCGATTTTCGCAGAATTTTTTTCAAAAGCCGATTCCAAAGCAACTAATAGAGCTTTGCGATCGCAATCACTTCCAGAATCTGCCCCACGAAGTCTACTTTCATGATAAAGCACGAGGGACCTGCCAAAGTTAAACCATTTGGCCAGGAGAGCCCTTTTATGAAGGCATGTGCTCGATTTCGTCGCCAAATTTTTTTGTCGAATTTTACGACCTCTCATTTTTAAAAGTCGATTCCACAGCAGCTAATAGAGCTTTGCGATCGCAATCACTTCCAGAATGTGCAAAACATATTCTAGTTTCATAACAGAACAGCAGGGACCTGCCAAAGTTAAACCATTTGGCCAGGAGAGCCCTTTTATGCAGACTTTTGCCAGATTTCGATACCCAAAATTTTTGCGATTTTCGCAGAATTTTTTTCAAAAGCCGATTCCAAAGCAACTAATAGAGCTTTGCGATCGCAATCACTTCCAGAATCTGCCCCACGAAGTCTACTTTCATGATAAAGCACGAGGGACCTGCCAAAGTTAAACCATTTGGCCAGGAGAGCCCTTTTATGAAGGCATGTGCTCGATTTCGTCGCCAAATTTTTTTGTCGAATTTTACGACCTCTCATTTTTAAAAGTCGATTCCACAGCAGCTAATAGAGCTTTGCGATCGCAATCACTTCCAGAATGTGCAAAACATATTCTAGTTTCATAACAGAACAGCAGGGACCTGCCAAAGTTAAACCATTTGGCCAGGAGAGCCCTTTTATGCAGACTTTTGCCAGATTTCGATACCCAAAATTTTTGCGATTTTCGCAGAATTTTTTTCAAAAGCCGATTCCAAAGCAACTAATAGAGCTTTGCGATCGCAATCACTTCCAGAATCTGCCCCACGAAGTCTACTTTCATGATAAAGCACGAGGGACCTGCCAAAGTTAAACCATTTGGCCAGGAGAGCCCTTTTATGAAGGCATGTGCTCGATTTCGTCGCCAAATTTTTTTGTCGAATTTTACGACCTCTCATTTTTAAAAGTCGATTCCACAGCAGCTAATAGAGCTTTGCGATCGCAATCACTTCCAGAATGTGCAAAACATATTCTAGTTTCATAACAGAACAGCAGGGACCTGCCAAAGTTAAACCATTTGGCCAGGAGAGCCCTTTTATGCAGACTTTTGCCAGATTTCGATACCCAAAATTTTTGCGATTTTCGCAGAATTTTTTTCAAAAGCCGATTCCAAAGCAACTAATAGAGCTTTGCGATCGCAATCACTTCCAGAATCTGCCCCACGAAGTCTACTTTCATGATAAAGCACGAGGGACCTGCCAAAGTTAAACCATTTGGCCAGGAGAGCCCTTTTATGAAGGCATGTGCTCGATTTCGTCGCCAAATTTTTTTGTCGAATTTTACGACCTCTCATTTTTAAAAGTCGATTCCACAGCAGCTAATAGAGCTTTGCGATCGCAATCACTTCCAGAATGTGCAAAACATATTCTAGTTTCATAACAGAACAGCAGGGACCTGCCAAAGTTAAACCATTTGGCCAGGAGAGCCCTTTTATGCAGACTTTTGCCAGATTTCGATACCCAAAATTTTTGCGATTTTCGCAGAATTTTTTTCAAAAGCCGATTCCAAAGCAACTAATAGAGCTTTGCGATCGCAATCACTTCCAGAATCTGCCCCACGAAGTCTACTTTCATGATAAAGCACGAGGGACCTGCCAAAGTTAAACCATTTGGCCAGGAGAGCCCTTTTATGAAGGCATGTGCTCGATTTCGTCGCCAAATTTTTTTGTCGAATTTTACGACCTCTCATTTTTAAAAGTCGATTCCACAGCAGCTAATAGAGCTTTGCGATCGCAATCACTTCCAGAATGTGCAAAACATATTCTAGTTTCATAACAGAACAGCAGGGACCTGCCAAAGTTAAACCATTTGGCCAGGAGAGCCCTTTTATGCAGACTTTTGCCAGATTTCGATACCCAAAATTTTTGCGATTTTCGCAGAATTTTTTTCAAAAGCCGATTCCAAAGCAACTAATAGAGCTTTGCGATCGCAATCACTTCCAGAATCTGCCCCACGAAGTCTACTTTCATGATAAAGCACGAGGGACCTGCCAAAGTTAAACCATTTGGCCAGGAGAGCCCTTTTATGAAGGCATGTGCTCGATTTCGTCGCCAAATTTTTTTGTCGAATTTTACGACCTCTCATTTTTAAAAGTCGATTCCACAGCAGCTAATAGAGCTTTGCGATCGCAATCACTTCCAGAATGTGCAAAACATATTCTAGTTTCATAACAGAACAGCAGGGACCTGCCAAAGTTAAACCATTTGGCCAGGAGAGCCCTTTTATGCAGACTTTTGCCAGATTTCGATACCCAAAATTTTTGCGATTTTCGCAGAATTTTTTTCAAAAGCCGATTCCAAAGCAACTAATAGAGCTTTGCGATCGCAATCACTTCCAGAATCTGCCCCACGAAGTCTACTTTCATGATAAAGCACGAGGGACCTGCCAAAGTTAAACCATTTGGCCAGGAGAGCCCTTTTATGAAGGCATGTGCTCGATTTCGTCGCCAAATTTTTTTGTCGAATTTTACGACCTCTCATTTTTAAAAGTCGATTCCACAGCAGCTAATAGAGCTTTGCGATCGCAATCACTTCCAGAATGTGCAAAACATATTCTAGTTTCATAACAGAACAGCAGGGACCTGCCAAAGTTAAACCATTTGGCCAGGAGAGCCCTTTTATGCAGACTTTTGCCAGATTTCGATACCCAAAATTTTTGCGATTTTCGCAGAATTTTTTTCAGCCGATTCCAAAGCAACTAATAGAGCTTTGCGATCGCAATCACTTCCAGAATCTGCCCCACGAAGTCTACTTTCATGATAAAGCACGAGGGACCTGCCAAAGTTAAACCATTTGGCCAGGAGAGCCCTTTTATGAAGGCATGTGCTCGATTTCGTCGCCAAATTTTTTTGTCGAATTTTACGACCTCTCATTTTTAAAAGTCGATTCCACAGCAGCTAATAGAGCTTTGCGATCGCAATCACTTCCAGAATGTGCAAAACATATTCTAGTTTCATAACAGAACAGCAGGGACCTGCCAAAGTTAAACCATTTGGCCAGGAGAGCCCTTTTATGCAGACTTTTGCCAGATATTTCGATACCCAAAATTTTTGCGATTTTCGCAGAATTTTTTTCAACAGCCGATTCCAAAGCAACTAATAGAGCTTTGCGATCGCAATCACTTCCAGAATCTGCCCCACGAAGTCTACTTTCATGATAAAGCACGAGGGACCTGCCAAAGTTAAACCATTTGGCCAGGAGAGCCCTTTTATGAAGGCATGTGCTCGATTTCGTCGCCAAATTTTTTTGTCGAATTTTACGACCTCTCATTTTTAAAAGTCGATTCCACAGCAGCTAATAGAGCTTTGCGATCGCAATCACTTCCAGAATGTGCAAAACATATTCTAGTTTCATAACAGAACAGCAGGGACCTGCCAAAGTTAAACCATTTGGCCAGGAGAGCCCTTTTATGCAGACTTTTGCCAGATTTCGATACCCAAAATTTTTGCGATTTTCGCAGAATTTTTTTCAAAAGCCGATTCCAAAGCAACTAATAGAGCTTTGCGATCGCAATCACTTCCAGAATCTGCCCCACGAAGTCTACTTTCATGATAAAGCACGAGGGACCTGCCAAAGTTAAACCATTTGGCCAGGAGAGCCCTTTTATGAAGGCATGTGCTCGATTTCGTCGCCAAATTTTTTTGTCGAATTTTACGACCTCTCATTTTTAAAAGTCGATTCCACAGCAGCTAATAGAGCTTTGCGATCGCAATCACTTCCAGAATGTGCAAAACATATTCTAGTTTCATAACAGAACAGCAGGGACCTGCCAAAGTTAAACCATTTGGCCAGGAGAGCCCTTTTATGCAGACTTTTGCCAGATTTCGATACCCAAAATTTTTGCGATTTTCGCAGAATTTTTTTCAAAAGCCGATTCCAAAGCAACTAATAGAGCTTTGCGATCGCAATCACTTCCAGAATCTGCCCCACGAAGTCTACTTTCATGATAAAGCACGAGGGACCTGCCAAAGTTAAACCATTTGGCCAGGAGAGCCCTTTTATGAAGGCATGTGCTCGATTTCGTCGCCAAATTTTTTTGTCGAATTTTACGACCTCTCATTTTTAAAAGTCGATTCCACAGCAGCTAATAGAGCTTTGCGATCGCAATCACTTCCAGAATGTGCAAAACATATTCTAGTTTCATAACAGAACAGCAGGGACCTGCCAAAGTTAAACCATTTGGCCAGGAGAGCCCTTTTATGCAGACTTTTGCCAGATTTCGATACCCAAAATTTTTGCGATTTTCGCAGAATTTTTTTCAAAAGCCGATTCCAAAGCAACTAATAGAGCTTTGCGATCGCAATCACTTCCAGAATCTGCCCCACGAAGTCTACTTTCATGATAAAGCACGAGGGACCTGCCAAAGTTAAACCATTTGGCCAGGAGAGCCCTTTTATGAAGGCATGTGCTCGATTTCGTCGCCAAATTTTTTTGTCGAATTTTACGACCTCTCATTTTTAAAAGTCGATTCCACAGCAGCTAATAGAGCTTTGCGATCGCAATCACTTCCAGAATGTGCAAAACATATTCTAGTTTCATAACAGAACAGCAGGGACCTGCCAAAGTTAAACCATTTGGCCAGGAGAGCCCTTTTATGCAGACTTTTGCCAGATTTCGATACCCAAAATTTTTGCGATTTTCGCAGAATTTTTTTCAAAAGCCGATTCCAAAGCAACTAATAGAGCTTTGCGATCGCAATCACTTCCAGAATCTGCCCCACGAAGTCTACTTTCATGATAAAGCACGAGGGACCTGCCAAAGTTAAACCATTTGGCCAGGAGAGCCCTTTTATGAAGGCATGTGCTCGATTTCGTCGCCAAATTTTTTTGTCGAATTTTACGACCTCTCATTTTTAAAAGTCGATTCCACAGCAGCTAATAGAGCTTTGCGATCGCAATCACTTCCAGAATGTGCAAAACATATTCTAGTTTCATAACAGAACAGCAGGGACCTGCCAAAGTTAAACCATTTGGCCAGGAGAGCCCTTTTATGCAGACTTTTGCCAGATTTCGATACCCAAAATTTTTGCGATTTTCGCAGAATTTTTTTCAAAAGCCGATTCCAAAGCAACTAATAGAGCTTTGCGATCGCAATCACTTCCAGAATCTGCCCCACGAAGTCTACTTTCATGATAAAGCACGAGGGACCTGCCAAAGTTAAACCATTTGGCCAGGAGAGCCCTTTTATGAAGGCATGTGCTCGATTTCGTCGCCAAATTTTTTTGTCGAATTTTACGACCTCTCATTTTTAAAAGTCGATTCCACAGCAGCTAATAGAGCTTTGCGATCGCAATCACTTCCAGAATGTGCAAAACATATTCTAGTTTCATAACAGAACAGCAGGGACCTGCCAAAGTTAAACCATTTGGCCAGGAGAGCCCTTTTATGCAGACTTTTGCCAGATTTCGATACCCAAAATTTTTGCGATTTTCGCAGAATTTTTTTCAAAAGCCGATTCCAAAGCAACTAATAGAGCTTTGCGATCGCAATCACTTCCAGAATCTGCCCCACGAAGTCTACTTTCATGATAAAGCACGAGGGACCTGCCAAAGTTAAACCATTTGGCCAGGAGAGCCCTTTTATGAAGGCATGTGCTCGATTTCGTCGCCAAATTTTTTTGTCGAATTTTACGACCTCTCATTTTTAAAAGTCGATTCCACAGCAGCTAATAGAGCTTTGCGATCGCAATCACTTCCAGAATGTGCAAAACATATTCTAGTTTCATAACAGAACAGCAGGGACCTGCCAAAGTTAAACCATTTGGCCAGGAGAGCCCTTTTATGCAGACTTTTGCCAGATTTCGATACCCAAAATTTTTGCGATTTTCGCAGAATTTTTTTCAAAAGCCGATTCCAAAGCAACTAATAGAGCTTTGCGATCGCAATCACTTCCAGAATCTGCCCCACGAAGTCTACTTTCATGATAAAGCACGAGGGACCTGCCAAAGTTAAACCATTTGGCCAGGAGAGCCCTTTTATGAAGGCATGTGCTCGATTTCGTCGCCAAATTTTTTTGTCGAATTTTACGACCTCTCATTTTTAAAAGTCGATTCCACAGCAGCTAATAGAGCTTTGCGATCGCAATCACTTCCAGAATGTGCAAAACATATTCTAGTTTCATAACAGAACAGCAGGGACCTGCCAAAGTTAAACCATTTGGCCAGGAGAGCCCTTTTATGCAGACTTTTGCCAGATTTCGATACCCAAAATTTTTGCGATTTTCGCAGAATTTTTTTCAAAAGCCGATTCCAAAGCAACTAATAGAGCTTTGCGATCGCAATCACTTCCAGAATCTGCCCCACGAAGTCTACTTTCATGATAAAGCACGAGGGACCTGCCAAAGTTAAACCATTTGGCCAGGAGAGCCCTTTTATGAAGGCATGTGCTCGATTTCGTCGCCAAATTTTTTTGTCGAATTTTACGACCTCTCATTTTTAAAAGTCGATTCCACAGCAGCTAATAGAGCTTTGCGATCGCAATCACTTCCAGAATGTGCAAAACATATTCTAGTTTCATAACAGAACAGCAGGGACCTGCCAAAGTTAAACCATTTGGCCAGGAGAGCCCTTTTATGCAGACTTTTGCCAGATTTCGATACCCAAAATTTTTGCGATTTTCGCAGAATTTTTTTCAAAAGCCGATTCCAAAGCAACTAATAGAGCTTTGCGATCGCAATCACTTCCAGAATCTGCCCCACGAAGTCTACTTTCATGATAAAGCACGAGGGACCTGCCAAAGTTAAACCATTTGGCCAGGAGAGCCCTTTTATGAAGGCATGTGCTCGATTTCGTCGCCAAATTTTTTTGTCGAATTTTACGACCTCTCATTTTTAAAAGTCGATTCCACAGCAGCTAATAGAGCTTTGCGATCGCAATCACTTCCAGAATGTGCAAAACATATTCTAGTTTCATAACAGAACAGCAGGGACCTGCCAAAGTTAAACCATTTGGCCAGGAGAGCCCTTTTATGCAGACTTTTGCCAGATTTCGATACCCAAAATTTTTGCGATTTTCGCAGAATTTTTTTCAAAAGCCGATTCCAAAGCAACTAATAGAGCTTTGCGATCGCAATCACTTCCAGAATCTGCCCCACGAAGTCTACTTTCATGATAAAGCACGAGGGACCTGCCAAAGTTAAACCATTTGGCCAGGAGAGCCCTTTTATGAAGGCATGTGCTCGATTTCGTCGCCAAATTTTTTTGTCGAATTTTACGACCTCTCATTTTTAAAAGTCGATTCCACAGCAGCTAATAGAGCTTTGCGATCGCAATCACTTCCAGAATGTGCAAAACATATTCTAGTTTCATAACAGAACAGCAGGGACCTGCCAAAGTTAAACCATTTGGCCAGGAGAGCCCTTTTATGCAGACTTTTGCCAGATTTCGATACCCAAAATTTTTGCGATTTTCGCAGAATTTTTTTCAAAAGCCGATTCCAAAGCAACTAATAGAGCTTTGCGATCGCAATCACTTCCAGAATCTGCCCCACGAAGTCTACTTTCATGATAAAGCACGAGGGACCTGCCAAAGTTAAACCATTTGGCCAGGAGAGCCCTTTTATGAAGGCATGTGCTCGATTTCGTCGCCAAATTTTTTTGTCGAATTTTACGACCTCTCATTTTTAAAAGTCGATTCCACAGCAGCTAATAGAGCTTTGCGATCGCAATCACTTCCAGAATGTGCAAAACATATTCTAGTTTCATAACAGAACAGCAGGGACCTGCCAAAGTTAAACCATTTGGCCAGGAGAGCCCTTTTATGCAGACTTTTGCCAGATTTCGATACCCAAAATTTTTGCGATTTTCGCAGAATTTTTTTCAAAAGCCGATTCCAAAGCAACTAATAGAGCTTTGCGATCGCAATCACTTCCAGAATCTGCCCCACGAAGTCTACTTTCATGATAAAGCACGAGGGACCTGCCAAAGTTAAACCATTTGGCCAGGAGAGCCCTTTTATGAAGGCATGTGCTCGATTTCGTCGCCAAATTTTTTTGTCGAATTTTACGACCTCTCATTTTTAAAAGTCGATTCCACAGCAGCTAATAGAGCTTTGCGATCGCAATCACTTCCAGAATGTGCAAAACATATTCTAGTTTCATAACAGAACAGCAGGGACCTGCCAAAGTTAAACCATTTGGCCAGGAGAGCCCTTTTATGCAGACTTTTGCCAGATTTCGATACCCAAAATTTTTGCGATTTTCGCAGAATTTTTTTCAAAAGCCGATTCCAAAGCAACTAATAGAGCTTTGCGATCGCAATCACTTCCAGAATCTGCCCCACGAAGTCTACTTTCATGATAAAGCACGAGGGACCTGCCAAAGTTAAACCATTTGGCCAGGAGAGCCCTTTTATGAAGGCATGTGCTCGATTTCGTCGCCAAATTTTTTTGTCGAATTTTACGACCTCTCATTTTTAAAAGTCGATTCCACAGCAGCTAATAGAGCTTTGCGATCGCAATCACTTCCAGAATGTGCAAAACATATTCTAGTTTCATAACAGAACAGCAGGGACCTGCCAAAGTTAAACCATTTGGCCAGGAGAGCCCTTTTATGCAGACTTTTGCCAGATTTCGATACCCAAAATTTTTGCGATTTTCGCAGAATTTTTTTCAAAAGCCGATTCCAAAGCAACTAATAGAGCTTTGCGATCGCAATCACTTCCAGAATCTGCCCCACGAAGTCTACTTTCATGATAAAGCACGAGGGACCTGCCAAAGTTAAACCATTTGGCCAGGAGAGCCCTTTTATGAAGGCATGTGCTCGATTTCGTCGCCAAATTTTTTTGTCGAATTTTACGACCTCTCATTTTTAAAAGTCGATTCCACAGCAGCTAATAGAGCTTTGCGATCGCAATCACTTCCAGAATGTGCAAAACATATTCTAGTTTCATAACAGAACAGCAGGGACCTGCCAAAGTTAAACCATTTGGCCAGGAGAGCCCTTTTATGCAGACTTTTGCCAGATTTCGATACCCAAAATTTTTGCGATTTTCGCAGAATTTTTTTCAAAAGCCGATTCCAAAGCAACTAATAGAGCTTTGCGATCGCAATCACTTCCAGAATCTGCCCCACGAAGTCTACTTTCATGATAAAGCACGAGGGACCTGCCAAAGTTAAACCATTTGGCCAGGAGAGCCCTTTTATGAAGGCATGTGCTCGATTTCGTCGCCAAATTTTTTTGTCGAATTTTACGACCTCTCATTTTTAAAAGTCGATTCCACAGCAGCTAATAGAGCTTTGCGATCGCAATCACTTCCAGAATGTGCAAAACATATTCTAGTTTCATAACAGAACAGCAGGGACCTGCCAAAGTTAAACCATTTGGCCAGGAGAGCCCTTTTATGCAGACTTTTGCCAGATTTCGATACCCAAAATTTTTGCGATTTTCGCAGAATTTTTTTCAAAAGCCGATTCCAAAGCAACTAATAGAGCTTTGCGATCGCAATCACTTCCAGAATCTGCCCCACGAAGTCTACTTTCATGATAAAGCACGAGGGACCTGCCAAAGTTAAACCATTTGGCCAGGAGAGCCCTTTTATGAAGGCATGTGCTCGATTTCGTCGCCAAATTTTTTTGTCGAATTTTACGACCTCTCATTTTTAAAAGTCGATTCCACAGCAGCTAATAGAGCTTTGCGATCGCAATCACTTCCAGAATGTGCAAAACATATTCTAGTTTCATAACAGAACAGCAGGGACCTGCCAAAGTTAAACCATTTGGCCAGGAGAGCCCTTTTATGCAGACTTTTGCCAGATTTCGATACCCAAAATTTTTGCGATTTTCGCAGAATTTTTTTCAAAAGCCGATTCCAAAGCAACTAATAGAGCTTTGCGATCGCAATCACTTCCAGAATCTGCCCCACGAAGTCTACTTTCATGATAAAGCACGAGGGACCTGCCAAAGTTAAACCATTTGGCCAGGAGAGCCCTTTTATGAAGGCATGTGCTCGATTTCGTCGCCAAATTTTTTTGTCGAATTTTACGACCTCTCATTTTTAAAAGTCGATTCCACAGCAGCTAATAGAGCTTTGCGATCGCAATCACTTCCAGAATGTGCAAAACATATTCTAGTTTCATAACAGAACAGCAGGGACCTGCCAAAGTTAAACCATTTGGCCAGGAGAGCCCTTTTATGCAGACTTTTGCCAGATTTCGATACCCAAAATTTTTGCGATTTTCGCAGAATTTTTTTCAAAAGCCGATTCCAAAGCAACTAATAGAGCTTTGCGATCGCAATCACTTCCAGAATCTGCCCCACGAAGTCTACTTTCATGATAAAGCACGAGGGACCTGCCAAAGTTAAACCATTTGGCCAGGAGAGCCCTTTTATGAAGGCATGTGCTCGATTTCGTCGCCAAATTTTTTTGTCGAATTTTACGACCTCTCATTTTTAAAAGTCGATTCCACAGCAGCTAATAGAGCTTTGCGATCGCAATCACTTCCAGAATGTGCAAAACATATTCTAGTTTCATAACAGAACAGCAGGGACCTGCCAAAGTTAAACCATTTGGCCAGGAGAGCCCTTTTATGCAGACTTTTGCCAGATTTCGATACCCAAAATTTTTGCGATTTTCGCAGAATTTTTTTCAAAAGCCGATTCCAAAGCAACTAATAGAGCTTTGCGATCGCAATCACTTCCAGAATCTGCCCCACGAAGTCTACTTTCATGATAAAGCACGAGGGACCTGCCAAAGTTAAACCATTTGGCCAGGAGAGCCCTTTTATGAAGGCATGTGCTCGATTTCGTCGCCAAATTTTTTTGTCGAATTTTACGACCTCTCATTTTTAAAAGTCGATTCCACAGCAGCTAATAGAGCTTTGCGATCGCAATCACTTCCAGAATGTGCAAAACATATTCTAGTTTCATAACAGAACAGCAGGGACCTGCCAAAGTTAAACCATTTGGCCAGGAGAGCCCTTTTATGCAGACTTTTGCCAGATTTCGATACCCAAAATTTTTGCGATTTTCGCAGAATTTTTTTCAAAAGCCGATTCCAAAGCAACTAATAGAGCTTTGCGATCGCAATCACTTCCAGAATCTGCCCCACGAAGTCTACTTTCATGATAAAGCACGAGGGACCTGCCAAAGTTAAACCATTTGGCCAGGAGAGCCCTTTTATGAAGGCATGTGCTCGATTTCGTCGCCAAATTTTTTTGTCGAATTTTACGACCTCTCATTTTTAAAAGTCGATTCCACAGCAGCTAATAGAGCTTTGCGATCGCAATCACTTCCAGAATGTGCAAAACATATTCTAGTTTCATAACAGAACAGCAGGGACCTGCCAAAGTTAAACCATTTGGCCAGGAGAGCCCTTTTATGCAGACTTTTGCCAGATTTCGATACCCAAAATTTTTGCGATTTTCGCAGAATTTTTTTCAAAAGCCGATTCCAAAGCAACTAATAGAGCTTTGCGATCGCAATCACTTCCAGAATCTGCCCCACGAAGTCTACTTTCATGATAAAGCACGAGGGACCTGCCAAAGTTAAACCATTTGGCCAGGAGAGCCCTTTTATGAAGGCATGTGCTCGATTTCGTCGCCAAATTTTTTTGTCGAATTTTACGACCTCTCATTTTTAAAAGTCGATTCCACAGCAGCTAATAGAGCTTTGCGATCGCAATCACTTCCAGAATGTGCAAAACATATTCTAGTTTCATAACAGAACAGCAGGGACCTGCCAAAGTTAAACCATTTGGCCAGGAGAGCCCTTTTATGCAGACTTTTGCCAGATTTCGATACCCAAAATTTTTGCGATTTTCGCAGAATTTTTTTCAAAAGCCGATTCCAAAGCAACTAATAGAGCTTTGCGATCGCAATCACTTCCAGAATCTGCCCCACGAAGTCTACTTTCATGATAAAGCACGAGGGACCTGCCAAAGTTAAACCATTTGGCCAGGAGAGCCCTTTTATGAAGGCATGTGCTCGATTTCGTCGCCAAATTTTTTTGTCGAATTTTACGACCTCTCATTTTTAAAAGTCGATTCCACAGCAGCTAATAGAGCTTTGCGATCGCAATCACTTCCAGAATGTGCAAAACATATTCTAGTTTCATAACAGAACAGCAGGGACCTGCCAAAGTTAAACCATTTGGCCAGGAGAGCCCTTTTATGCAGACTTTTGCCAGATTTCGATACCCAAAATTTTTGCGATTTTCGCAGAATTTTTTTCAAAAGCCGATTCCAAAGCAACTAATAGAGCTTTGCGATCGCAATCACTTCCAGAATCTGCCCCACGAAGTCTACTTTCATGATAAAGCACGAGGGACCTGCCAAAGTTAAACCATTTGGCCAGGAGAGCCCTTTTATGAAGGCATGTGCTCGATTTCGTCGCCAAATTTTTTTGTCGAATTTTACGACCTCTCATTTTTAAAAGTCGATTCCACAGCAGCTAATAGAGCTTTGCGATCGCAATCACTTCCAGAATGTGCAAAACATATTCTAGTTTCATAACAGAACAGCAGGGACCTGCCAAAGTTAAACCATTTGGCCAGGAGAGCCCTTTTATGCAGACTTTTGCCAGATTTCGATACCCAAAATTTTTGCGATTTTCGCAGAATTTTTTTCAAAAGCCGATTCCAAAGCAACTAATAGAGCTTTGCGATCGCAATCACTTCCAGAATCTGCCCCACGAAGTCTACTTTCATGATAAAGCACGAGGGACCTGCCAAAGTTAAACCATTTGGCCAGGAGAGCCCTTTTATGAAGGCATGTGCTCGATTTCGTCGCCAAATTTTTTTGTCGAATTTTACGACCTCTCATTTTTAAAAGTCGATTCCACAGCAGCTAATAGAGCTTTGCGATCGCAATCACTTCCAGAATGTGCAAAACATATTCTAGTTTCATAACAGAACAGCAGGGACCTGCCAAAGTTAAACCATTTGGCCAGGAGAGCCCTTTTATGCAGACTTTTGCCAGATTTCGATACCCAAAATTTTTGCGATTTTCGCAGAATTTTTTTCAAAAGCCGATTCCAAAGCAACTAATAGAGCTTTGCGATCGCAATCACTTCCAGAATCTGCCCCACGAAGTCTACTTTCATGATAAAGCACGAGGGACCTGCCAAAGTTAAACCATTTGGCCAGGAGAGCCCTTTTATGAAGGCATGTGCTCGATTTCGTCGCCAAATTTTTTTGTCGAATTTTACGACCTCTCATTTTTAAAAGTCGATTCCACAGCAGCTAATAGAGCTTTGCGATCGCAATCACTTCCAGAATGTGCAAAACATATTCTAGTTTCATAACAGAACAGCAGGGACCTGCCAAAGTTAAACCATTTGGCCAGGAGAGCCCTTTTATGCAGACTTTTGCCAGATTTCGATACCCAAAATTTTTGCGATTTTCGCAGAATTTTTTTCAAAAGCCGATTCCAAAGCAACTAATAGAGCTTTGCGATCGCAATCACTTCCAGAATCTGCCCCACGAAGTCTACTTTCATGATAAAGCACGAGGGACCTGCCAAAGTTAAACCATTTGGCCAGGAGAGCCCTTTTATGAAGGCATGTGCTCGATTTCGTCGCCAAATTTTTTTGTCGAATTTTACGACCTCTCATTTTTAAAAGTCGATTCCACAGCAGCTAATAGAGCTTTGCGATCGCAATCACTTCCAGAATGTGCAAAACATATTCTAGTTTCATAACAGAACAGCAGGGACCTGCCAAAGTTAAACCATTTGGCCAGGAGAGCCCTTTTATGCAGACTTTTGCCAGATTTCGATACCCAAAATTTTTGCGATTTTCGCAGAATTTTTTTCAAAAGCCGATTCCAAAGCAACTAATAGAGCTTTGCGATCGCAATCACTTCCAGAATCTGCCCCACGAAGTCTACTTTCATGATAAAGCACGAGGGACCTGCCAAAGTTAAACCATTTGGCCAGGAGAGCCCTTTTATGAAGGCATGTGCTCGATTTCGTCGCCAAATTTTTTTGTCGAATTTTACGACCTCTCATTTTTAAAAGTCGATTCCACAGCAGCTAATAGAGCTTTGCGATCGCAATCACTTCCAGAATGTGCAAAACATATTCTAGTTTCATAACAGAACAGCAGGGACCTGCCAAAGTTAAACCATTTGGCCAGGAGAGCCCTTTTATGCAGACTTTTGCCAGATTTCGATACCCAAAATTTTTGCGATTTTCGCAGAATTTTTTTCAAAAGCCGATTCCAAAGCAACTAATAGAGCTTTGCGATCGCAATCACTTCCAGAATCTGCCCCACGAAGTCTACTTTCATGATAAAGCACGAGGGACCTGCCAAAGTTAAACCATTTGGCCAGGAGAGCCCTTTTATGAAGGCATGTGCTCGATTTCGTCGCCAAATTTTTTTGTCGAATTTTACGACCTCTCATTTTTAAAAGTCGATTCCACAGCAGCTAATAGAGCTTTGCGATCGCAATCACTTCCAGAATGTGCAAAACATATTCTAGTTTCATAACAGAACAGCAGGGACCTGCCAAAGTTAAACCATTTGGCCAGGAGAGCCCTTTTATGCAGACTTTTGCCAGATTTCGATACCCAAAATTTTTGCGATTTTCGCAGAATTTTTTTCAAAAGCCGATTCCAAAGCAACTAATAGAGCTTTGCGATCGCAATCACTTCCAGAATCTGCCCCACGAAGTCTACTTTCATGATAAAGCACGAGGGACCTGCCAAAGTTAAACCATTTGGCCAGGAGAGCCCTTTTATGAAGGCATGTGCTCGATTTCGTCGCCAAATTTTTTTGTCGAATTTTACGACCTCTCATTTTTAAAAGTCGATTCCACAGCAGCTAATAGAGCTTTGCGATCGCAATCACTTCCAGAATGTGCAAAACATATTCTAGTTTCATAACAGAACAGCAGGGACCTGCCAAAGTTAAACCATTTGGCCAGGAGAGCCCTTTTATGCAGACTTTTGCCAGATTTCGATACCCAAAATTTTTGCGATTTTCGCAGAATTTTTTTCAAAAGCCGATTCCAAAGCAACTAATAGAGCTTTGCGATCGCAATCACTTCCAGAATCTGCCCCACGAAGTCTACTTTCATGATAAAGCACGAGGGACCTGCCAAAGTTAAACCATTTGGCCAGGAGAGCCCTTTTATGAAGGCATGTGCTCGATTTCGTCGCCAAATTTTTTTGTCGAATTTTACGACCTCTCATTTTTAAAAGTCGATTCCACAGCAGCTAATAGAGCTTTGCGATCGCAATCACTTCCAGAATGTGCAAAACATATTCTAGTTTCATAACAGAACAGCAGGGACCTGCCAAAGTTAAACCATTTGGCCAGGAGAGCCCTTTTATGCAGACTTTTGCCAGATTTCGATACCCAAAATTTTTGCGATTTTCGCAGAATTTTTTTCAAAAGCCGATTCCAAAGCAACTAATAGAGCTTTGCGATCGCAATCACTTCCAGAATCTGCCCCACGAAGTCTACTTTCATGATAAAGCACGAGGGACCTGCCAAAGTTAAACCATTTGGCCAGGAGAGCCCTTTTATGAAGGCATGTGCTCGATTTCGTCGCCAAATTTTTTTGTCGAATTTTACGACCTCTCATTTTTAAAAGTCGATTCCACAGCAGCTAATAGAGCTTTGCGATCGCAATCACTTCCAGAATGTGCAAAACATATTCTAGTTTCATAACAGAACAGCAGGGACCTGCCAAAGTTAAACCATTTGGCCAGGAGAGCCCTTTTATGCAGACTTTTGCCAGATTTCGATACCCAAAATTTTTGCGATTTTCGCAGAATTTTTTTCAAAAGCCGATTCCAAAGCAACTAATAGAGCTTTGCGATCGCAATCACTTCCAGAATCTGCCCCACGAAGTCTACTTTCATGATAAAGCACGAGGGACCTGCCAAAGTTAAACCATTTGGCCAGGAGAGCCCTTTTATGAAGGCATGTGCTCGATTTCGTCGCCAAATTTTTTTGTCGAATTTTACGACCTCTCATTTTTAAAAGTCGATTCCACAGCAGCTAATAGAGCTTTGCGATCGCAATCACTTCCAGAATGTGCAAAACATATTCTAGTTTCATAACAGAACAGCAGGGACCTGCCAAAGTTAAACCATTTGGCCAGGAGAGCCCTTTTATGCAGACTTTTGCCAGATTTCGATACCCAAAATTTTTGCGATTTTCGCAGAATTTTTTTCAAAAGCCGATTCCAAAGCAACTAATAGAGCTTTGCGATCGCAATCACTTCCAGAATCTGCCCCACGAAGTCTACTTTCATGATAAAGCACGAGGGACCTGCCAAAGTTAAACCATTTGGCCAGGAGAGCCCTTTTATGAAGGCATGTGCTCGATTTCGTCGCCAAATTTTTTTGTCGAATTTTACGACCTCTCATTTTTAAAAGTCGATTCCACAGCAGCTAATAGAGCTTTGCGATCGCAATCACTTCCAGAATGTGCAAAACATATTCTAGTTTCATAACAGAACAGCAGGGACCTGCCAAAGTTAAACCATTTGGCCAGGAGAGCCCTTTTATGCAGACTTTTGCCAGATTTCGATACCCAAAATTTTTGCGATTTTCGCAGAATTTTTTTCAAAAGCCGATTCCAAAGCAACTAATAGAGCTTTGCGATCGCAATCACTTCCAGAATCTGCCCCACGAAGTCTACTTTCATGATAAAGCACGAGGGACCTGCCAAAGTTAAACCATTTGGCCAGGAGAGCCCTTTTATGAAGGCATGTGCTCGATTTCGTCGCCAAATTTTTTTGTCGAATTTTACGACCTCTCATTTTTAAAAGTCGATTCCACAGCAGCTAATAGAGCTTTGCGATCGCAATCACTTCCAGAATGTGCAAAACATATTCTAGTTTCATAACAGAACAGCAGGGACCTGCCAAAGTTAAACCATTTGGCCAGGAGAGCCCTTTTATGCAGACTTTTGCCAGATTTCGATACCCAAAATTTTTGCGATTTTCGCAGAATTTTTTTCAAAAGCCGATTCCAAAGCAACTAATAGAGCTTTGCGATCGCAATCACTTCCAGAATCTGCCCCACGAAGTCTACTTTCATGATAAAGCACGAGGGACCTGCCAAAGTTAAACCATTTGGCCAGGAGAGCCCTTTTATGAAGGCATGTGCTCGATTTCGTCGCCAAATTTTTTTGTCGAATTTTACGACCTCTCATTTTTAAAAGTCGATTCCACAGCAGCTAATAGAGCTTTGCGATCGCAATCACTTCCAGAATGTGCAAAACATATTCTAGTTTCATAACAGAACAGCAGGGACCTGCCAAAGTTAAACCATTTGGCCAGGAGAGCCCTTTTATGCAGACTTTTGCCAGATTTCGATACCCAAAATTTTTGCGATTTTCGCAGAATTTTTTTCAAAAGCCGATTCCAAAGCAACTAATAGAGCTTTGCGATCGCAATCACTTCCAGAATCTGCCCCACGAAGTCTACTTTCATGATAAAGCACGAGGGACCTGCCAAAGTTAAACCATTTGGCCAGGAGAGCCCTTTTATGAAGGCATGTGCTCGATTTCGTCGCCAAATTTTTTTGTCGAATTTTACGACCTCTCATTTTTAAAAGTCGATTCCACAGCAGCTAATAGAGCTTTGCGATCGCAATCACTTCCAGAATGTGCAAAACATATTCTAGTTTCATAACAGAACAGCAGGGACCTGCCAAAGTTAAACCATTTGGCCAGGAGAGCCCTTTTATGCAGACTTTTGCCAGATTTCGATACCCAAAATTTTTGCGATTTTCGCAGAATTTTTTTCAAAAGCCGATTCCAAAGCAACTAATAGAGCTTTGCGATCGCAATCACTTCCAGAATCTGCCCCACGAAGTCTACTTTCATGATAAAGCACGAGGGACCTGCCAAAGTTAAACCATTTGGCCAGGAGAGCCCTTTTATGAAGGCATGTGCTCGATTTCGTCGCCAAATTTTTTTGTCGAATTTTACGACCTCTCATTTTTAAAAGTCGATTCCACAGCAGCTAATAGAGCTTTGCGATCGCAATCACTTCCAGAATGTGCAAAACATATTCTAGTTTCATAACAGAACAGCAGGGACCTGCCAAAGTTAAACCATTTGGCCAGGAGAGCCCTTTTATGCAGACTTTTGCCAGATTTCGATACCCAAAATTTTTGCGATTTTCGCAGAATTTTTTTCAAAAGCCGATTCCAAAGCAACTAATAGAGCTTTGCGATCGCAATCACTTCCAGAATCTGCCCCACGAAGTCTACTTTCATGATAAAGCACGAGGGACCTGCCAAAGTTAAACCATTTGGCCAGGAGAGCCCTTTTATGAAGGCATGTGCTCGATTTCGTCGCCAAATTTTTTTGTCGAATTTTACGACCTCTCATTTTTAAAAGTCGATTCCACAGCAGCTAATAGAGCTTTGCGATCGCAATCACTTCCAGAATGTGCAAAACATATTCTAGTTTCATAACAGAACAGCAGGGACCTGCCAAAGTTAAACCATTTGGCCAGGAGAGCCCTTTTATGCAGACTTTTGCCAGATTTCGATACCCAAAATTTTTGCGATTTTCGCAGAATTTTTTTCAAAAGCCGATTCCAAAGCAACTAATAGAGCTTTGCGATCGCAATCACTTCCAGAATCTGCCCCACGAAGTCTACTTTCATGATAAAGCACGAGGGACCTGCCAAAGTTAAACCATTTGGCCAGGAGAGCCCTTTTATGAAGGCATGTGCTCGATTTCGTCGCCAAATTTTTTTGTCGAATTTTACGACCTCTCATTTTTAAAAGTCGATTCCACAGCAGCTAATAGAGCTTTGCGATCGCAATCACTTCCAGAATGTGCAAAACATATTCTAGTTTCATAACAGAACAGCAGGGACCTGCCAAAGTTAAACCATTTGGCCAGGAGAGCCCTTTTATGCAGACTTTTGCCAGATTTCGATACCCAAAATTTTTGCGATTTTCGCAGAATTTTTTTCAAAAGCCGATTCCAAAGCAACTAATAGAGCTTTGCGATCGCAATCACTTCCAGAATCTGCCCCACGAAGTCTACTTTCATGATAAAGCACGAGGGACCTGCCAAAGTTAAACCATTTGGCCAGGAGAGCCCTTTTATGAAGGCATGTGCTCGATTTCGTCGCCAAATTTTTTTGTCGAATTTTACGACCTCTCATTTTTAAAAGTCGATTCCACAGCAGCTAATAGAGCTTTGCGATCGCAATCACTTCCAGAATGTGCAAAACATATTCTAGTTTCATAACAGAACAGCAGGGACCTGCCAAAGTTAAACCATTTGGCCAGGAGAGCCCTTTTATGCAGACTTTTGCCAGATTTCGATACCCAAAATTTTTGCGATTTTCGCAGAATTTTTTTCAAAAGCCGATTCCAAAGCAACTAATAGAGCTTTGCGATCGCAATCACTTCCAGAATCTGCCCCACGAAGTCTACTTTCATGATAAAGCACGAGGGACCTGCCAAAGTTAAACCATTTGGCCAGGAGAGCCCTTTTATGAAGGCATGTGCTCGATTTCGTCGCCAAATTTTTTTGTCGAATTTTACGACCTCTCATTTTTAAAAGTCGATTCCACAGCAGCTAATAGAGCTTTGCGATCGCAATCACTTCCAGAATGTGCAAAACATATTCTAGTTTCATAACAGAACAGCAGGGACCTGCCAAAGTTAAACCATTTGGCCAGGAGAGCCCTTTTATGCAGACTTTTGCCAGATTTCGATACCCAAAATTTTTGCGATTTTCGCAGAATTTTTTTCAAAAGCCGATTCCAAAGCAACTAATAGAGCTTTGCGATCGCAATCACTTCCAGAATCTGCCCCACGAAGTCTACTTTCATGATAAAGCACGAGGGACCTGCCAAAGTTAAACCATTTGGCCAGGAGAGCCCTTTTATGAAGGCATGTGCTCGATTTCGTCGCCAAATTTTTTTGTCGAATTTTACGACCTCTCATTTTTAAAAGTCGATTCCACAGCAGCTAATAGAGCTTTGCGATCGCAATCACTTCCAGAATGTGCAAAACATATTCTAGTTTCATAACAGAACAGCAGGGACCTGCCAAAGTTAAACCATTTGGCCAGGAGAGCCCTTTTATGCAGACTTTTGCCAGATTTCGATACCCAAAATTTTTGCGATTTTCGCAGAATTTTTTTCAAAAGCCGATTCCAAAGCAACTAATAGAGCTTTGCGATCGCAATCACTTCCAGAATCTGCCCCACGAAGTCTACTTTCATGATAAAGCACGAGGGACCTGCCAAAGTTAAACCATTTGGCCAGGAGAGCCCTTTTATGAAGGCATGTGCTCGATTTCGTCGCCAAATTTTTTTGTCGAATTTTACGACCTCTCATTTTTAAAAGTCGATTCCACAGCAGCTAATAGAGCTTTGCGATCGCAATCACTTCCAGAATGTGCAAAACATATTCTAGTTTCATAACAGAACAGCAGGGACCTGCCAAAGTTAAACCATTTGGCCAGGAGAGCCCTTTTATGCAGACTTTTGCCAGATTTCGATACCCAAAATTTTTGCGATTTTCGCAGAATTTTTTTCAAAAGCCGATTCCAAAGCAACTAATAGAGCTTTGCGATCGCAATCACTTCCAGAATCTGCCCCACGAAGTCTACTTTCATGATAAAGCACGAGGGACCTGCCAAAGTTAAACCATTTGGCCAGGAGAGCCCTTTTATGAAGGCATGTGCTCGATTTCGTCGCCAAATTTTTTTGTCGAATTTTACGACCTCTCATTTTTAAAAGTCGATTCCACAGCAGCTAATAGAGCTTTGCGATCGCAATCACTTCCAGAATGTGCAAAACATATTCTAGTTTCATAACAGAACAGCAGGGACCTGCCAAAGTTAAACCATTTGGCCAGGAGAGCCCTTTTATGCAGACTTTTGCCAGATTTCGATACCCAAAATTTTTGCGATTTTCGCAGAATTTTTTTCAAAAGCCGATTCCAAAGCAACTAATAGAGCTTTGCGATCGCAATCACTTCCAGAATCTGCCCCACGAAGTCTACTTTCATGATAAAGCACGAGGGACCTGCCAAAGTTAAACCATTTGGCCAGGAGAGCCCTTTTATGAAGGCATGTGCTCGATTTCGTCGCCAAATTTTTTTGTCGAATTTTACGACCTCTCATTTTTAAAAGTCGATTCCACAGCAGCTAATAGAGCTTTGCGATCGCAATCACTTCCAGAATGTGCAAAACATATTCTAGTTTCATAACAGAACAGCAGGGACCTGCCAAAGTTAAACCATTTGGCCAGGAGAGCCCTTTTATGCAGACTTTTGCCAGATTTCGATACCCAAAATTTTTGCGATTTTCGCAGAATTTTTTTCAAAAGCCGATTCCAAAGCAACTAATAGAGCTTTGCGATCGCAATCACTTCCAGAATCTGCCCCACGAAGTCTACTTTCATGATAAAGCACGAGGGACCTGCCAAAGTTAAACCATTTGGCCAGGAGAGCCCTTTTATGAAGGCATGTGCTCGATTTCGTCGCCAAATTTTTTTGTCGAATTTTACGACCTCTCATTTTTAAAAGTCGATTCCACAGCAGCTAATAGAGCTTTGCGATCGCAATCACTTCCAGAATGTGCAAAACATATTCTAGTTTCATAACAGAACAGCAGGGACCTGCCAAAGTTAAACCATTTGGCCAGGAGAGCCCTTTTATGCAGACTTTTGCCAGATTTCGATACCCAAAATTTTTGCGATTTTCGCAGAATTTTTTTCAAAAGCCGATTCCAAAGCAACTAATAGAGCTTTGCGATCGCAATCACTTCCAGAATCTGCCCCACGAAGTCTACTTTCATGATAAAGCACGAGGGACCTGCCAAAGTTAAACCATTTGGCCAGGAGAGCCCTTTTATGAAGGCATGTGCTCGATTTCGTCGCCAAATTTTTTTGTCGAATTTTACGACCTCTCATTTTTAAAAGTCGATTCCACAGCAGCTAATAGAGCTTTGCGATCGCAATCACTTCCAGAATGTGCAAAACATATTCTAGTTTCATAACAGAACAGCAGGGACCTGCCAAAGTTAAACCATTTGGCCAGGAGAGCCCTTTTATGCAGACTTTTGCCAGATTTCGATACCCAAAATTTTTGCGATTTTCGCAGAATTTTTTTCAAAAGCCGATTCCAAAGCAACTAATAGAGCTTTGCGATCGCAATCACTTCCAGAATCTGCCCCACGAAGTCTACTTTCATGATAAAGCACGAGGGACCTGCCAAAGTTAAACCATTTGGCCAGGAGAGCCCTTTTATGAAGGCATGTGCTCGATTTCGTCGCCAAATTTTTTTGTCGAATTTTACGACCTCTCATTTTTAAAAGTCGATTCCACAGCAGCTAATAGAGCTTTGCGATCGCAATCACTTCCAGAATGTGCAAAACATATTCTAGTTTCATAACAGAACAGCAGGGACCTGCCAAAGTTAAACCATTTGGCCAGGAGAGCCCTTTTATGCAGACTTTTGCCAGATTTCGATACCCAAAATTTTTGCGATTTTCGCAGAATTTTTTTCAAAAGCCGATTCCAAAGCAACTAATAGAGCTTTGCGATCGCAATCACTTCCAGAATCTGTCCCACGAAGTCTACTTTCATGATAAAGCACGAGGGACCTGCCAAAGTTAAACCATTTGGCCAGGAGAGCCCTTTTATGAAGGCATGTGCTCGATTTCGTCGCCAAATTTTTTTGTCGAATTTTACGACCTCTCATTTTTAAAAGTCGATTCCACAGCAGCTAATAGAGCTTTGCGATCGCAATCACTTCCAGAATGTGCAAAACATATTCTAGTTTCATAACAGAACAGCAGGGACCTGCCAAAGTTAAACCATTTGGCCAGGAGAGCCCTTTTATGCAGACTTTTGCCAGATTTCGATACCCAAAATTTTTGCGATTTTCGCAGAATTTTTTTCAAAAGCCGATTCCAAAGCAACTAATAGAGCTTTGCGATCGCAATCACTTCCAGAATCTGCCCCACGAAGTCTACTTTCATGATAAAGCACGAGGGACCTGCCAAAGTTAAACCATTTGGCCAGGAGAGCCCTTTTATGAAGGCATGTGCTCGATTTCGTCGCCAAATTTTTTTGTCGAATTTTACGACCTCTCATTTTTAAAAGTCGATTCCACAGCAGCTAATAGAGCTTTGCGATCGCAATCACTTCCAGAATGTGCAAAACATATTCTAGTTTCATAACAGAACAGCAGGGACCTGCCAAAGTTAAACCATTTGGCCAGGAGAGCCCTTTTATGCAGACTTTTGCCAGATTTCGATACCCAAAATTTTTGCGATTTTCGCAGAATTTTTTTCAAAAGCCGATTCCAAAGCAACTAATAGAGCTTTGCGATCGCAATCACTTCCAGAATCTGCCCCACGAAGTCTACTTTCATGATAAAGCACGAGGGACCTGCCAAAGTTAAACCATTTGGCCAGGAGAGCCCTTTTATGAAGGCATGTGCTCGATTTCGTCGCCAAATTTTTTTGTCGAATTTTACGACCTCTCATTTTTAAAAGTCGATTCCACAGCAGCTAATAGAGCTTTGCGATCGCAATCACTTCCAGAATGTGCAAAACATATTCTAGTTTCATAACAGAACAGCAGGGACCTGCCAAAGTTAAACCATTTGGCCAGGAGAGCCCTTTTATGCAGACTTTTGCCAGATTTCGATACCCAAAATTTTTGCGATTTTCGCAGAATTTTTTTCAAAAGCCGATTCCAAAGCAACTAATAGAGCTTTGCGATCGCAATCACTTCCAGAATCTGCCCCACGAAGTCTACTTTCATGATAAAGCACGAGGGACCTGCCAAAGTTAAACCATTTGGCCAGGAGAGCCCTTTTATGAAGGCATGTGCTCGATTTCGTCGCCAAATTTTTTTGTCGAATTTTACGACCTCTCATTTTTAAAAGTCGATTCCACAGCAGCTAATAGAGCTTTGCGATCGCAATCACTTCCAGAATGTGCAAAACATATTCTAGTTTCATAACAGAACAGCAGGGACCTGCCAAAGTTAAACCATTTGGCCAGGAGAGCCCTTTTATGCAGACTTTTGCCAGATTTCGATACCCAAAATTTTTGCGATTTTCGCAGAATTTTTTTCAAAAGCCGATTCCAAAGCAACTAATAGAGCTTTGCGATCGCAATCACTTCCAGAATCTGCCCCACGAAGTCTACTTTCATGATAAAGCACGAGGGACCTGCCAAAGTTAAACCATTTGGCCAGGAGAGCCCTTTTATGAAGGCATGTGCTCGATTTCGTCGCCAAATTTTTTTGTCGAATTTTACGACCTCTCATTTTTAAAAGTCGATTCCACAGCAGCTAATAGAGCTTTGCGATCGCAATCACTTCCAGAATGTGCAAAACATATTCTAGTTTCATAACAGAACAGCAGGGACCTGCCAAAGTTAAACCATTTGGCCAGGAGAGCCCTTTTATGCAGACTTTTGCCAGATTTCGATACCCAAAATTTTTGCGATTTTCGCAGAATTTTTTTCAAAAGCCGATTCCAAAGCAACTAATAGAGCTTTGCGATCGCAATCACTTCCAGAATCTGCCCCACGAAGTCTACTTTCATGATAAAGCACGAGGGACCTGCCAAAGTTAAACCATTTGGCCAGGAGAGCCCTTTTATGAAGGCATGTGCTCGATTTCGTCGCCAAATTTTTTTGTCGAATTTTACGACCTCTCATTTTTAAAAGTCGATTCCACAGCAGCTAATAGAGCTTTGCGATCGCAATCACTTCCAGAATGTGCAAAACATATTCTAGTTTCATAACAGAACAGCAGGGACCTGCCAAAGTTAAACCATTTGGCCAGGAGAGCCCTTTTATGCAGACTTTTGCCAGATTTCGATACCCAAAATTTTTGCGATTTTCGCAGAATTTTTTTCAAAAGCCGATTCCAAAGCAACTAATAGAGCTTTGCGATCGCAATCACTTCCAGAATCTGCCCCACGAAGTCTACTTTCATGATAAAGCACGAGGGACCTGCCAAAGTTAAACCATTTGGCCAGGAGAGCCCTTTTATGAAGGCATGTGCTCGATTTCGTCGCCAAATTTTTTTGTCGAATTTTACGACCTCTCATTTTTAAAAGTCGATTCCACAGCAGCTAATAGAGCTTTGCGATCGCAATCACTTCCAGAATGTGCAAAACATATTCTAGTTTCATAACAGAACAGCAGGGACCTGCCAAAGTTAAACCATTTGGCCAGGAGAGCCCTTTTATGCAGACTTTTGCCAGATTTCGATACCCAAAATTTTTGCGATTTTCGCAGAATTTTTTTCAAAAGCCGATTCCAAAGCAACTAATAGAGCTTTGCGATCGCAATCACTTCCAGAATCTGCCCCACGAAGTCTACTTTCATGATAAAGCACGAGGGACCTGCCAAAGTTAAACCATTTGGCCAGGAGAGCCCTTTTATGAAGGCATGTGCTCGATTTCGTCGCCAAATTTTTTTGTCGAATTTTACGACCTCTCATTTTTAAAAGTCGATTCCACAGCAGCTAATAGAGCTTTGCGATCGCAATCACTTCCAGAATGTGCAAAACATATTCTAGTTTCATAACAGAACAGCAGGGACCTGCCAAAGTTAAACCATTTGGCCAGGAGAGCCCTTTTATGCAGACTTTTGCCAGATTTCGATACCCAAAATTTTTGCGATTTTCGCAGAATTTTTTTCAAAAGCCGATTCCAAAGCAACTAATAGAGCTTTGCGATCGCAATCACTTCCAGAATCTGCCCCACGAAGTCTACTTTCATGATAAAGCACGAGGGACCTGCCAAAGTTAAACCATTTGGCCAGGAGAGCCCTTTTATGAAGGCATGTGCTCGATTTCGTCGCCAAATTTTTTTGTCGAATTTTACGACCTCTCATTTTTAAAAGTCGATTCCACAGCAGCTAATAGAGCTTTGCGATCGCAATCACTTCCAGAATGTGCAAAACATATTCTAGTTTCATAACAGAACAGCAGGGACCTGCCAAAGTTAAACCATTTGGCCAGGAGAGCCCTTTTATGCAGACTTTTGCCAGATTTCGATACCCAAAATTTTTGCGATTTTCGCAGAATTTTTTTCAAAAGCCGATTCCAAAGCAACTAATAGAGCTTTGCGATCGCAATCACTTCCAGAATCTGCCCCACGAAGTCTACTTTCATGATAAAGCACGAGGGACCTGCCAAAGTTAAACCATTTGGCCAGGAGAGCCCTTTTATGAAGGCATGTGCTCGATTTCGTCGCCAAATTTTTTTGTCGAATTTTACGACCTCTCATTTTTAAAAGTCGATTCCACAGCAGCTAATAGAGCTTTGCGATCGCAATCACTTCCAGAATGTGCAAAACATATTCTAGTTTCATAACAGAACAGCAGGGACCTGCCAAAGTTAAACCATTTGGCCAGGAGAGCCCTTTTATGCAGACTTTTGCCAGATTTCGATACCCAAAATTTTTGCGATTTTCGCAGAATTTTTTTCAAAAGCCGATTCCAAAGCAACTAATAGAGCTTTGCGATCGCAATCACTTCCAGAATCTGCCCCACGAAGTCTACTTTCATGATAAAGCACGAGGGACCTGCCAAAGTTAAACCATTTGGCCAGGAGAGCCCTTTTATGAAGGCATGTGCTCGATTTCGTCGCCAAATTTTTTTGTCGAATTTTACGACCTCTCATTTTTAAAAGTCGATTCCACAGCAGCTAATAGAGCTTTGCGATCGCAATCACTTCCAGAATGTGCAAAACATATTCTAGTTTCATAACAGAACAGCAGGGACCTGCCAAAGTTAAACCATTTGGCCAGGAGAGCCCTTTTATGCAGACTTTTGCCAGATTTCGATACCCAAAATTTTTGCGATTTTCGCAGAATTTTTTTCAAAAGCCGATTCCAAAGCAACTAATAGAGCTTTGCGATCGCAATCACTTCCAGAATCTGCCCCACGAAGTCTACTTTCATGATAAAGCACGAGGGACCTGCCAAAGTTAAACCATTTGGCCAGGAGAGCCCTTTTATGAAGGCATGTGCTCGATTTCGTCGCCAAATTTTTTTGTCGAATTTTACGACCTCTCATTTTTAAAAGTCGATTCCACAGCAGCTAATAGAGCTTTGCGATCGCAATCACTTCCAGAATGTGCAAAACATATTCTAGTTTCATAACAGAACAGCAGGGACCTGCCAAAGTTAAACCATTTGGCCAGGAGAGCCCTTTTATGCAGACTTTTGCCAGATTTCGATACCCAAAATTTTTGCGATTTTCGCAGAATTTTTTTCAAAAGCCGATTCCAAAGCAACTAATAGAGCTTTGCGATCGCAATCACTTCCAGAATCTGCCCCACGAAGTCTACTTTCATGATAAAGCACGAGGGACCTGCCAAAGTTAAACCATTTGGCCAGGAGAGCCCTTTTATGAAGGCATGTGCTCGATTTCGTCGCCAAATTTTTTTGTCGAATTTTACGACCTCTCATTTTTAAAAGTCGATTCCACAGCAGCTAATAGAGCTTTGCGATCGCAATCACTTCCAGAATGTGCAAAACATATTCTAGTTTCATAACAGAACAGCAGGGACCTGCCAAAGTTAAACCATTTGGCCAGGAGAGCCCTTTTATGCAGACTTTTGCCAGATTTCGATACCCAAAATTTTTGCGATTTTCGCAGAATTTTTTTCAAAAGCCGATTCCAAAGCAACTAATAGAGCTTTGCGATCGCAATCACTTCCAGAATCTGCCCCACGAAGTCTACTTTCATGATAAAGCACGAGGGACCTGCCAAAGTTAAACCATTTGGCCAGGAGAGCCCTTTTATGAAGGCATGTGCTCGATTTCGTCGCCAAATTTTTTTGTCGAATTTTACGACCTCTCATTTTTAAAAGTCGATTCCACAGCAGCTAATAGAGCTTTGCGATCGCAATCACTTCCAGAATGTGCAAAACATATTCTAGTTTCATAACAGAACAGCAGGGACCTGCCAAAGTTAAACCATTTGGCCAGGAGAGCCCTTTTATGCAGACTTTTGCCAGATTTCGATACCCAAAATTTTTGCGATTTTCGCAGAATTTTTTTCAAAAGCCGATTCCAAAGCAACTAATAGAGCTTTGCGATCGCAATCACTTCCAGAATCTGCCCCACGAAGTCTACTTTCATGATAAAGCACGAGGGACCTGCCAAAGTTAAACCATTTGGCCAGGAGAGCCCTTTTATGAAGGCATGTGCTCGATTTCGTCGCCAAATTTTTTTGTCGAATTTTACGACCTCTCATTTTTAAAAGTCGATTCCACAGCAGCTAATAGAGCTTTGCGATCGCAATCACTTCCAGAATGTGCAAAACATATTCTAGTTTCATAACAGAACAGCAGGGACCTGCCAAAGTTAAACCATTTGGCCAGGAGAGCCCTTTTATGCAGACTTTTGCCAGATTTCGATACCCAAAATTTTTGCGATTTTCGCAGAATTTTTTTCAAAAGCCGATTCCAAAGCAACTAATAGAGCTTTGCGATCGCAATCACTTCCAGAATCTGCCCCACGAAGTCTACTTTCATGATAAAGCACGAGGGACCTGCCAAAGTTAAACCATTTGGCCAGGAGAGCCCTTTTATGAAGGCATGTGCTCGATTTCGTCGCCAAATTTTTTTGTCGAATTTTACGACCTCTCATTTTTAAAAGTCGATTCCACAGCAGCTAATAGAGCTTTGCGATCGCAATCACTTCCAGAATGTGCAAAACATATTCTAGTTTCATAACAGAACAGCAGGGACCTGCCAAAGTTAAACCATTTGGCCAGGAGAGCCCTTTTATGCAGACTTTTGCCAGATTTCGATACCCAAAATTTTTGCGATTTTCGCAGAATTTTTTTCAAAAGCCGATTCCAAAGCAACTAATAGAGCTTTGCGATCGCAATCACTTCCAGAATCTGCCCCACGAAGTCTACTTTCATGATAAAGCACGAGGGACCTGCCAAAGTTAAACCATTTGGCCAGGAGAGCCCTTTTATGAAGGCATGTGCTCGATTTCGTCGCCAAATTTTTTTGTCGAATTTTACGACCTCTCATTTTTAAAAGTCGATTCCACAGCAGCTAATAGAGCTTTGCGATCGCAATCACTTCCAGAATGTGCAAAACATATTCTAGTTTCATAACAGAACAGCAGGGACCTGCCAAAGTTAAACCATTTGGCCAGGAGAGCCCTTTTATGCAGACTTTTGCCAGATTTCGATACCCAAAATTTTTGCGATTTTCGCAGAATTTTTTTCAAAAGCCGATTCCAAAGCAACTAATAGAGCTTTGCGATCGCAATCACTTCCAGAATCTGCCCCACGAAGTCTACTTTCATGATAAAGCACGAGGGACCTGCCAAAGTTAAACCATTTGGCCAGGAGAGCCCTTTTATGAAGGCATGTGCTCGATTTCGTCGCCAAATTTTTTTGTCGAATTTTACGACCTCTCATTTTTAAAAGTCGATTCCACAGCAGCTAATAGAGCTTTGCGATCGCAATCACTTCCAGAATGTGCAAAACATATTCTAGTTTCATAACAGAACAGCAGGGACCTGCCAAAGTTAAACCATTTGGCCAGGAGAGCCCTTTTATGCAGACTTTTGCCAGATTTCGATACCCAAAATTTTTGCGATTTTCGCAGAATTTTTTTCAAAAGCCGATTCCAAAGCAACTAATAGAGCTTTGCGATCGCAATCACTTCCAGAATCTGCCCCACGAAGTCTACTTTCATGATAAAGCACGAGGGACCTGCCAAAGTTAAACCATTTGGCCAGGAGAGCCCTTTTATGAAGGCATGTGCTCGATTTCGTCGCCAAATTTTTTTGTCGAATTTTACGACCTCTCATTTTTAAAAGTCGATTCCACAGCAGCTAATAGAGCTTTGCGATCGCAATCACTTCCAGAATGTGCAAAACATATTCTAGTTTCATAACAGAACAGCAGGGACCTGCCAAAGTTAAACCATTTGGCCAGGAGAGCCCTTTTATGCAGACTTTTGCCAGATTTCGATACCCAAAATTTTTGCGATTTTCGCAGAATTTTTTTCAAAAGCCGATTCCAAAGCAACTAATAGAGCTTTGCGATCGCAATCACTTCCAGAATCTGCCCCACGAAGTCTACTTTCATGATAAAGCACGAGGGACCTGCCAAAGTTAAACCATTTGGCCAGGAGAGCCCTTTTATGAAGGCATGTGCTCGATTTCGTCGCCAAATTTTTTTGTCGAATTTTACGACCTCTCATTTTTAAAAGTCGATTCCACAGCAGCTAATAGAGCTTTGCGATCGCAATCACTTCCAGAATGTGCAAAACATATTCTAGTTTCATAACAGAACAGCAGGGACCTGCCAAAGTTAAACCATTTGGCCAGGAGAGCCCTTTTATGCAGACTTTTGCCAGATTTCGATACCCAAAATTTTTGCGATTTTCGCAGAATTTTTTTCAAAAGCCGATTCCAAAGCAACTAATAGAGCTTTGCGATCGCAATCACTTCCAGAATCTGCCCCACGAAGTCTACTTTCATGATAAAGCACGAGGGACCTGCCAAAGTTAAACCATTTGGCCAGGAGAGCCCTTTTATGAAGGCATGTGCTCGATTTCGTCGCCAAATTTTTTTGTCGAATTTTACGACCTCTCATTTTTAAAAGTCGATTCCACAGCAGCTAATAGAGCTTTGCGATCGCAATCACTTCCAGAATGTGCAAAACATATTCTAGTTTCATAACAGAACAGCAGGGACCTGCCAAAGTTAAACCATTTGGCCAGGAGAGCCCTTTTATGCAGACTTTTGCCAGATTTCGATACCCAAAATTTTTGCGATTTTCGCAGAATTTTTTTCAAAAGCCGATTCCAAAGCAACTAATAGAGCTTTGCGATCGCAATCACTTCCAGAATCTGCCCCACGAAGTCTACTTTCATGATAAAGCACGAGGGACCTGCCAAAGTTAAACCATTTGGCCAGGAGAGCCCTTTTATGAAGGCATGTGCTCGATTTCGTCGCCAAATTTTTTTGTCGAATTTTACGACCTCTCATTTTTAAAAGTCGATTCCACAGCAGCTAATAGAGCTTTGCGATCGCAATCACTTCCAGAATGTGCAAAACATATTCTAGTTTCATAACAGAACAGCAGGGACCTGCCAAAGTTAAACCATTTGGCCAGGAGAGCCCTTTTATGCAGACTTTTGCCAGATTTCGATACCCAAAATTTTTGCGATTTTCGCAGAATTTTTTTCAAAAGCCGATTCCAAAGCAACTAATAGAGCTTTGCGATCGCAATCACTTCCAGAATCTGCCCCACGAAGTCTACTTTCATGATAAAGCACGAGGGACCTGCCAAAGTTAAACCATTTGGCCAGGAGAGCCCTTTTATGAAGGCATGTGCTCGATTTCGTCGCCAAATTTTTTTGTCGAATTTTACGACCTCTCATTTTTAAAAGTCGATTCCACAGCAGCTAATAGAGCTTTGCGATCGCAATCACTTCCAGAATGTGCAAAACATATTCTAGTTTCATAACAGAACAGCAGGGACCTGCCAAAGTTAAACCATTTGGCCAGGAGAGCCCTTTTATGCAGACTTTTGCCAGATTTCGATACCCAAAATTTTTGCGATTTTCGCAGAATTTTTTTCAAAAGCCGATTCCAAAGCAACTAATAGAGCTTTGCGATCGCAATCACTTCCAGAATCTGCCCCACGAAGTCTACTTTCATGATAAAGCACGAGGGACCTGCCAAAGTTAAACCATTTGGCCAGGAGAGCCCTTTTATGAAGGCATGTGCTCGATTTCGTCGCCAAATTTTTTTGTCGAATTTTACGACCTCTCATTTTTAAAAGTCGATTCCACAGCAGCTAATAGAGCTTTGCGATCGCAATCACTTCCAGAATGTGCAAAACATATTCTAGTTTCATAACAGAACAGCAGGGACCTGCCAAAGTTAAACCATTTGGCCAGGAGAGCCCTTTTATGCAGACTTTTGCCAGATTTCGATACCCAAAATTTTTGCGATTTTCGCAGAATTTTTTTCAAAAGCCGATTCCAAAGCAACTAATAGAGCTTTGCGATCGCAATCACTTCCAGAATCTGCCCCACGAAGTCTACTTTCATGATAAAGCACGAGGGACCTGCCAAAGTTAAACCATTTGGCCAGGAGAGCCCTTTTATGAAGGCATGTGCTCGATTTCGTCGCCAAATTTTTTTGTCGAATTTTACGACCTCTCATTTTTAAAAGTCGATTCCACAGCAGCTAATAGAGCTTTGCGATCGCAATCACTTCCAGAATGTGCAAAACATATTCTAGTTTCATAACAGAACAGCAGGGACCTGCCAAAGTTAAACCATTTGGCCAGGAGAGCCCTTTTATGCAGACTTTTGCCAGATTTCGATACCCAAAATTTTTGCGATTTTCGCAGAATTTTTTTCAAAAGCCGATTCCAAAGCAACTAATAGAGCTTTGCGATCGCAATCACTTCCAGAATCTGCCCCACGAAGTCTACTTTCATGATAAAGCACGAGGGACCTGCCAAAGTTAAACCATTTGGCCAGGAGAGCCCTTTTATGAAGGCATGTGCTCGATTTCGTCGCCAAATTTTTTTGTCGAATTTTACGACCTCTCATTTTTAAAAGTCGATTCCACAGCAGCTAATAGAGCTTTGCGATCGCAATCACTTCCAGAATGTGCAAAACATATTCTAGTTTCATAACAGAACAGCAGGGACCTGCCAAAGTTAAACCATTTGGCCAGGAGAGCCCTTTTATGCAGACTTTTGCCAGATTTCGATACCCAAAATTTTTGCGATTTTCGCAGAATTTTTTTCAAAAGCCGATTCCAAAGCAACTAATAGAGCTTTGCGATCGCAATCACTTCCAGAATCTGCCCCACGAAGTCTACTTTCATGATAAAGCACGAGGGACCTGCCAAAGTTAAACCATTTGGCCAGGAGAGCCCTTTTATGAAGGCATGTGCTCGATTTCGTCGCCAAATTTTTTTGTCGAATTTTACGACCTCTCATTTTTAAAAGTCGATTCCACAGCAGCTAATAGAGCTTTGCGATCGCAATCACTTCCAGAATGTGCAAAACATATTCTAGTTTCATAACAGAACAGCAGGGACCTGCCAAAGTTAAACCATTTGGCCAGGAGAGCCCTTTTATGCAGACTTTTGCCAGATTTCGATACCCAAAATTTTTGCGATTTTCGCAGAATTTTTTTCAAAAGCCGATTCCAAAGCAACTAATAGAGCTTTGCGATCGCAATCACTTCCAGAATCTGCCCCACGAAGTCTACTTTCATGATAAAGCACGAGGGACCTGCCAAAGTTAAACCATTTGGCCAGGAGAGCCCTTTTATGAAGGCATGTGCTCGATTTCGTCGCCAAATTTTTTTGTCGAATTTTACGACCTCTCATTTTTAAAAGTCGATTCCACAGCAGCTAATAGAGCTTTGCGATCGCAATCACTTCCAGAATGTGCAAAACATATTCTAGTTTCATAACAGAACAGCAGGGACCTGCCAAAGTTAAACCATTTGGCCAGGAGAGCCCTTTTATGCAGACTTTTGCCAGATTTCGATACCCAAAATTTTTGCGATTTTCGCAGAATTTTTTTCAAAAGCCGATTCCAAAGCAACTAATAGAGCTTTGCGATCGCAATCACTTCCAGAATCTGCCCCACGAAGTCTACTTTCATGATAAAGCACGAGGGACCTGCCAAAGTTAAACCATTTGGCCAGGAGAGCCCTTTTATGAAGGCATGTGCTCGATTTCGTCGCCAAATTTTTTTGTCGAATTTTACGACCTCTCATTTTTAAAAGTCGATTCCACAGCAGCTAATAGAGCTTTGCGATCGCAATCACTTCCAGAATGTGCAAAACATATTCTAGTTTCATAACAGAACAGCAGGGACCTGCCAAAGTTAAACCATTTGGCCAGGAGAGCCCTTTTATGCAGACTTTTGCCAGATTTCGATACCCAAAATTTTTGCGATTTTCGCAGAATTTTTTTCAAAAGCCGATTCCAAAGCAACTAATAGAGCTTTGCGATCGCAATCACTTCCAGAATCTGCCCCACGAAGTCTACTTTCATGATAAAGCACGAGGGACCTGCCAAAGTTAAACCATTTGGCCAGGAGAGCCCTTTTATGAAGGCATGTGCTCGATTTCGTCGCCAAATTTTTTTGTCGAATTTTACGACCTCTCATTTTTAAAAGTCGATTCCACAGCAGCTAATAGAGCTTTGCGATCGCAATCACTTCCAGAATGTGCAAAACATATTCTAGTTTCATAACAGAACAGCAGGGACCTGCCAAAGTTAAACCATTTGGCCAGGAGAGCCCTTTTATGCAGACTTTTGCCAGATTTCGATACCCAAAATTTTTGCGATTTTCGCAGAATTTTTTTCAAAAGCCGATTCCAAAGCAACTAATAGAGCTTTGCGATCGCAATCACTTCCAGAATCTGCCCCACGAAGTCTACTTTCATGATAAAGCACGAGGGACCTGCCAAAGTTAAACCATTTGGCCAGGAGAGCCCTTTTATGAAGGCATGTGCTCGATTTCGTCGCCAAATTTTTTTGTCGAATTTTACGACCTCTCATTTTTAAAAGTCGATTCCACAGCAGCTAATAGAGCTTTGCGATCGCAATCACTTCCAGAATGTGCAAAACATATTCTAGTTTCATAACAGAACAGCAGGGACCTGCCAAAGTTAAACCATTTGGCCAGGAGAGCCCTTTTATGCAGACTTTTGCCAGATTTCGATACCCAAAATTTTTGCGATTTTCGCAGAATTTTTTTCAAAAGCCGATTCCAAAGCAACTAATAGAGCTTTGCGATCGCAATCACTTCCAGAATCTGCCCCACGAAGTCTACTTTCATGATAAAGCACGAGGGACCTGCCAAAGTTAAACCATTTGGCCAGGAGAGCCCTTTTATGAAGGCATGTGCTCGATTTCGTCGCCAAATTTTTTTGTCGAATTTTACGACCTCTCATTTTTAAAAGTCGATTCCACAGCAGCTAATAGAGCTTTGCGATCGCAATCACTTCCAGAATGTGCAAAACATATTCTAGTTTCATAACAGAACAGCAGGGACCTGCCAAAGTTAAACCATTTGGCCAGGAGAGCCCTTTTATGCAGACTTTTGCCAGATTTCGATACCCAAAATTTTTGCGATTTTCGCAGAATTTTTTTCAAAAGCCGATTCCAAAGCAACTAATAGAGCTTTGCGATCGCAATCACTTCCAGAATCTGCCCCACGAAGTCTACTTTCATGATAAAGCACGAGGGACCTGCCAAAGTTAAACCATTTGGCCAGGAGAGCCCTTTTATGAAGGCATGTGCTCGATTTCGTCGCCAAATTTTTTTGTCGAATTTTACGACCTCTCATTTTTAAAAGTCGATTCCACAGCAGCTAATAGAGCTTTGCGATCGCAATCACTTCCAGAATGTGCAAAACATATTCTAGTTTCATAACAGAACAGCAGGGACCTGCCAAAGTTAAACCATTTGGCCAGGAGAGCCCTTTTATGCAGACTTTTGCCAGATTTCGATACCCAAAATTTTTGCGATTTTCGCAGAATTTTTTTCAAAAGCCGATTCCAAAGCAACTAATAGAGCTTTGCGATCGCAATCACTTCCAGAATCTGCCCCACGAAGTCTACTTTCATGATAAAGCAC
>CAWVNO010000041.1:0-18000 GCA_963930645.1 Salticus scenicus
AGTTTAAAAAATGAAATTATATGTTTAAACGTTTGAGAATTTTATATTTATATACCCTATATCAAGGTCTAGCTTTATATGAGTACTATGTATTTAGTAACAGAGTAAAAAAAGCGGCTACATTAATTTCTTAATCATTCTAGATAATATAAAATTAGGCCCTTTTTTTATTATTATTCTATCTACTGAATTTTAGTTTGGGCAAAATAAGGATCATATTTGGATTCAGGATGTCATTTTACATAATAATCAGCGGGAATGGTATCGGGACACAATTTTTTTTTGCAGAGCAGTGTTATTTAAAATGCTGCTCGAATTTACATTCAGAAAATTAACAGTAGTGTAATTATTTTTTAATCACTTTATTTACTTTTTAAAAATTTCGCTAGAAATAAATATATAGAATATTGATTTTTGTATAACTGTAAGTAATATAAAGTTTTGTACTTCGATTAGCTCATTAGTTTTTTTTAGATTTTATCTGTAACGAAAGCCTGACCAGATGAAGAATAAAGAGAATTTCTAATTTTTAAAGTGGGCTTTGTCTGAATGAGAACTGATTTGTTATGTTAGTTTTGATGTATTGACGTAACAAATTAGGTTCTTTTTCGGATTTATATATATTGTCTGCTCCCTCCAAAAATACTTTTTCAAGAATTGAAGGAAAATGACTAAGGAAAATCAATTGCCATGTAGCTGGATAGTGTTCACAAGGATTTGAAGCTGAATGAGGGCTATTATGCTGGAATAATTTGAAGAGACAGCTTTAGTATATAATAAACAGAAGTGCTTAAGAAGAAAAGGAATTGCGAAAACTTTGGATTGTCCTATTTATTTTTGTAAGTATTTTACTTTTCAAGTTGTATAGTTTTTCATTACTCAATTATTTAGCAGTTCTACACAAGAATCAGGTGAGTATTTCGAAATATGAATTAATTTGATAATTTAAATATAAATTTGTCTGTTTTCGTTTAAAAAAATTTCTGCATAGACTCTGTAAAATGTCAATTTTTAATAATCAATTAATGAAACTTGCACATTTTTGTGGTTGATTGTCAAATAAAATTTAACATTCTTGTGGCTTGTTTCTAAAATATAGATATTTCATCGCTGATCAAAATAAATTATATTTAATCACAAGTAACTACTGAAATACCTTTTTATATGTATTGTTAGCTGTGGCGTTTCATGAATGATTTTTTTGGCAGTCTTAAGACTGCCAAAAAAATCGCTGCCAATTGGCAGCGAATTTGGAAAATGCCTACTCCTCAGAAACTTGGCGAAAAAACATAATCGGGCTTTGGCGAGCGCGAGTCATGATGATAGACGGTAGGGTTGCTCGCATGTCTGATGACAAGCGGAAGTCAGAATTCGTATTAGCAATAACAATAGAAATTTGTTCAATAATTTTAAATAAATTTTAGGTGCTTTTTTCTCCTGAATTAGATACTTTGAAGTATGATTTAAAACATTCATTTTGTAATTGAATAGCTATTTTTATTTTCTAAATAAATTTCTAAACGTTCATAGCTAATTGGAAACATCCTACATGTAAACAAATTGTGTTTATTATGTCGAGATAAAACTGAAAAGAGATTGACGTATATTTATTTTATATTTTGCCTATGTATGAGTTATTATTTCACATATGCATTTAAGTGAATGAGTAATTTATAATGCTGGAATCCAAATGTTTATTTTGTGTGTGTGTGAAGAACTTATTGCAAGGTATGTTCACAACATTCAATGGTTTTATAATTATTAGTTTAATGTCTGTAAGTTGTATAAGTGCCTAGAATTAACATTTCTTTTATTTTTTTTAATTAAAAGATAATATTTTGTACATTATTGCTCTAACATATTGAAATATTAGTATCTGATATTATATCCTGATGACTCATCTTATGTCAGGTAATTTGTTTAGACATTTGAAAACAAATTTGACTTAAAATTATGATATAATTCTGATCATTCGCCTTTTAATTAGTATATTAGTTAGATGTTTATTTTGTTAAATATCAACGTTTGAAATGAAATTGGTCGAACTGATGATAACATGTAATTATCAGTTCAATCATTTTTATAATGATAATATCGATGAATATATTTATTGCACACTACATTTTGAATATTATAGTGAGATATATTTACATAGAATAGATTGCATTATGTAGACTGCTGATTAAGTAGTACACATACATTCTGAGTGAAGTTAATTTGAATTTATAAAAACAAGAATTAATTTTTGTTAATTGTGAATACAGTTTATGGTATGACTTAGCGTGTTTTTAATAAATCAATAATTTGGCACAATTTTGCTATTATCCTTGGAATTTACAAACCTTTAGGAAAGGAAAGTTTATCACAGAATGCCATACTCAAAATGGCAGAAAATGAAATTGCATCAAAATACATTTAAAAAAAATTAAATGCAAAAAATGTATAAAGTACAATTTAAAAAAAAACAGTTGAAAAGCTCAAAATTATAAATAATCACAGTTTAAAGAAGATCGAAGAGAAATGAAGGAACAGTGTTTCTTGGAAAGTTATGAAGTTTATCTTATGCCAGCTGGACCATACATAGCTTCAGTGCACGAAATTGATTTTGTGCCTGTAGACATGGGCTTGCTAGCGATTTTTATTAATATCGACATCAGATAGAAGAAGAAAGAGGAGGATAAGCTTATTGAAGACACGGTTCCTTGTGACATGCTGTAAATAAATCTTGTATCCTTTTCAGTTGTTTGCCATTCGAACTTTGGTATGTTTTTTTAATTTTATGGTGTTTGTTTATAAAAATTTTGTTATAGTCCATTTATTTTATTTATTTATTCATTATTATTATTTTTTATTTGTAGATAGGGTAAGTGCACCAGTGATTGACACTTTTAGAGCAGGGTCATTCCATGTCAATTCAACCACACCATGACACCCATAGTCTCAGATTTTGATGAAACTTGGTGTATTTGTTCCTTTTATGGATTTAAATAAGGGAATTTTTTTTTTTTTTTGCTTTATCTTAAATGGTTTAGGTTTTACAGCTTGTTAAAGATTTGGGAATTTCATGTTATTTTTCGATCAGGCAGAAGAATTGCAATTTGTTCTTTTAGAAAGAACAATTTTTTTCTTCCTTATTTACCAACCAATGTTGATGAAATTTTTATGAGTATGCTTTAATATGTTAAGAAATACAGGAAAAAATAAATTAAACTAGCAAGTATTTGCACATGGCCAGGAAAAATCCTGAAATGTTATTTTGAAATTTTTTTTAAATGAAATACAGAGTTCCACTCCAAATGGATTATCATCATGAGGGAAAAGGATAATCAAAAAGATTTTTTTTTTTATTATTGCTCTAAAAGATGTATTCTACAACATGAAAAAATAAAATAAATGGCTTTTTGCATCCTTCATTATTTTTTCTGACTTCAAATTTAAAATTTCCAATTCCCGCATTTTCTTGAAATCGCTAAATTAGAAGTTCCAATTTTAGTAAAATTATACAAAAATTTGAACCAAAATGTTATTTAATACGTACAAATTTTGAATAAACATCATAAAATACAAGAATGTTAAGCAATTGTTATGAGTTTAAAAAAAATCACGATCCTTCGTCAGGAAAACAAAGTATGCACGAGTACTGCAACAAAAGCAGCAATGCAGAAAATGTTATTTGTCAACTAATTTCAGTTTAAAAGATAATATATATATATATATATATACATACATAATTTGTTGGTTTTGCAATCATTTATACTTTTTCAAAAACACACTTTAGTGATGAAGACAAATAGTTTTTAATTCACAACTTAATTCTGTCCTCAATTTTAAGATTTTTTAATTTTCAGTTTCAAATAGTTTATCAAGAGTTTGCAAGGTTTTTTTCCTAACATGGTATAACAAATCACAATCACTTTGAGTCATTTCCCCCGCACTGCACTTCTCCATTTTCTAATATACTGTAACATTAAAAAAATAATTAACAATACTTCTTTTCAAAATAGTATAGCCTCAATAATGCATGTTACATATGCAATAGCTTGTGACTGACTAATTACAAGATGCCAAGTTTTGTCTCTGCTACTGAGCACGCTCACTTGTTTAACCCTTTAACGTTCACTACTTAATTTATTTTAAAAATTACTAAACTAATTTTAAAAATGGCTTTTTGACACGTAGCTGATCATAAATATTTAAAAAATAATAAAATTAGAATTGTTCCTTTTCAAGAATTTTTGGTTTGAAACATGTATAAGTTGACCTTATTAAATTCAAATAATATTTAATTTAATAAATAAAACACTTTGTAAGTAAACATTATCGAGTACGAAAACTCGTAAAAGTTGTTTCAGGCGAAAATAATAGTCCAGCTCTTCATTAAATGATAACTAGACATGAGTGCATCATGAAACCAGCAGTTCGCACCCGCACATACTAAGAAACGTCAAGTGACTTATGCATTTAGCTTCCTTTGAAGCATTATTTGTTAAATTTTGGAATAGTGTTGTTATCTACAGAGCAGAAAAGGAACAAAAGTTTAAAACCTGATTAAAACAAGGAGAAATAATAAAAAAATCTGCTGCATAAAAATTGTTAAATTATGTCAAATGTTTGGTTTCGCTGCGAAACCGATGATCGTTAAAGGGTTAAGCATGTCAAACAAGATTTGACTTATTCAGACATCTAAACATGTACCTACACAGTAGACAGAACACCACTTAATTGTCTTGTTGCAACTTGAATGGTTTGATTGTTTACAATAAGATTAAAATTTGAAATAGCAGTGAGTAGTAAAATGATTAGAATTTAGATCTTGTTTTTAAAACAAAATTAAATTTTAATGCAAATTTCTATTAATTAGAACATTTGATATTAATTTAGAACCTTTTTTTTTTTTGTTTATTTTGAAATTTCAGTTTAGATATAATTTTGTTGATTCAATTTAATAGCATTCATGTATGTATCTTTCTGTACATGTTCAATTAACATTCTTAAAAACTACTCTGTTGTTTTAATCATACACCACCTAATTATGTACTAATTCAATTTTTCATTTTATTTCAAAAACCTTTAAACTGGAAATTAGTTGATAAATAACATTTTAGTTAAAAGTTTTGTATAATTTTACTAAAATTGGAACTTCTAATTTGGCGATTTCAAGAAAATGAGGAAATTGGAAATTTTAAATTTGAAGTCAGAAAAAATAATGAAGGATGCAAAAAGCCATTTATTTTACTTTTTCATGTTGTAGAATACATCCTCTAGAACAAGAATACAAAAAAAATTGTTTGATTATCCTTTTCCCTCATGATGATAATCCATTTGGAGTGGAACTCTGTATTTCATTAAAAAAAATTCAAAATAACATTTCAGGATTTTTTCCTGGCCATATGCGAATACTTGCTAGTTTAATTTATTTTTTCCTGTATTTCTTATATATTAAAGCATACTCATAAAAAATTTCATCAACATTAGTTGGTAAATAAGGGAGATAAAAATTATTCTTTGTGAAAGAACAAATTGCATTTCCTCTGCCTGATCGAAAAAAAATATCAAATTCACAAATCTTTAACTAGCTGTAAAACCTAAACTATTTAAGATAGAGCAAAATTATTTTTTTTCCTCATTTAAATCTATGAAAGGAACAAATACACCAAGTTTTGTCGAAATCTGAGACTATGGGTGTCAAATCATCTTTTTTTGGTTGATTTGACATGGAATGACCCAGCAATCTCTGATGTTTTTAATGTTCTAGTCATCAGAAAATATTTTCAGAAATCATAAGTTAGTACATATGGCATGAAAGACATTCTGAACCACATATATGTTAAAATATATATATTTTATAACAATTATTTTTTTTATGAATTTTCATTTGACACCCACTCAATGTTCCAGTAATTGACACTGCCAGTTTTTCATTTTATCAGTAATTGGACCCCTATGTTTTATTGTTTGACACTGCTAGTTATTCATTTTATCAGTTATTAACACCCTTTGCTCCAGTGTTTGACGACAAAAAATGTTAAAATTCTTATACGTAAAATGTGATTTTATTATTTTTCTTATTTATTAATTATTTCGGGATAGATGTCAATTAGTGGAGCATGCCAATCACTGGAGCACCTACCCTATAGCTTTATCTGACGAATTTGAAATAAGCAATTTCAGTGTATAAATCTATAGTTCCAAAAAATTGCACATTATCCTTAAATATTAAAATATGTATTTATATAGTTACTGTTTAAAAAAGACTGAAGAAGAAAAGAAAGAGCAGTTTTTCTCAGAAAGTTCTCCATTTGTGAAGTCTTTGCATCCTATGCCAGCTGGAACATATCTATAGTGCACAAAATTGTTTTTGTGCCTGTAGATGTGGGCTTGCTAGCTCATTTCATTAACACTGATGTCAGATGGAAGAAAAGGGAAGAAAAGCTTATTGAAGAAAGAAAGTTCATCATGATATGCAGTAAATAAATCTTTTCTTAAAATAGATAAACATATATCATTTGATTTTCTTGCATTCTTTTGAATTGTTCGCCATTTGAACTTTTGTATGTTTTTTAATTTTATGGTGTTATTTATTTTGCTATTACTTAATTTTTATGGTAATATTCAATTGTTTCATTCAAATCGAACATAGTTTGATCAATTAGCAACAATTTAGCTTTAGTCCAAAGAAAAAACACATTTTTTATTAATTGGCAACTTTTCGCTTACACTCCCTGACTCAGAATTTTACATATTACATATAAATTTAATAAGATAAAATTTTTAAAAATGCTCCATGCAAAATAATTTTTAATTCTTCTGCTGAGATCTTAATCATGAAAGACTTGGAGATTTAAACACCACACACCCAAAATTTTACAAATTTCATGAAAATTTTTAAGTTATACTTCATTTTTAACAAATTGTTTTTGAAGACTTAGCCTCATCTAGTAAATTTAAAAATTACAATTTAAGTATAAGTTTATTATTACCGCCAAGAGAGAAAGAAAAAAAAGCATAGCATCCTAAAATGTTTAAAAAGTGAAATATTTGTGGCTGCAGCTATGGGTCTGCTAGCATATTTCACAAATATCATGAAACGGAAGAAAACAGACGAGAATATAAGAAAGAACTGGCGTTTTAAAGTAATAAGTGCACAACTTTGAATAAACACCATAAAATGCTATAAATTCACAATATTTGTTTTGGATCGAAAGAATACATGACCCTTAATCAGGCGAACAAAGGAAGCACGAGTGCTGCAAGCAAAGTGGCAACACACGCTGCCGCTTTGACTTCAGCATTTGTGCTTACCGACAGTGACACGATCTAATTAAAGAGAAAGCAAGAGACAGAAGAAAACATCCACTACCGATGGCATGGACCACGAGGAAGTAAGCTGATGAAGGAGGAAACCCCCTCACAAAAGCAGCTATTCAGACTTCCATAAAGCTGTAATGTAAGGTTTTATTCTTTACAAAAATTTTCAGCAAATCGCTAAAATTGATGCTAAGATCAACATTTGCGTCGGTTACAAACTTGGCAGCCTGACGAGATTAGTAATCGAATTTGGTGACAAATATTGCTTCAGGAGAGACAGAATTTATAAACCTTTTCTCAATTTTAACAGAATTATTTGTTTTGGTAAAATGTATCATTTCTCACCACTAATTTTTGCCTACAAGAATAAAAGTAGGCAATTTATACTGAAATGGTTTTCACTGAACACTAAGCTGTGTTTAATATTTAAACTTAAAAACTTGTTCACATACCATAAAATTAATAAAACCACTACCAGTTTCAAAAGGACATGGTCTTTCTTTTTCAGGTGTAAAGCACTTGCTATTACCTTGGAGAAAAAAGCAAGACTGGTGGTTTTTGTACCTGAAGAAGAAAGGCCATGTCTTTTCGAAACTGGTAATGCTTTCATAATTTTATGGTGTATGAAAAAGTTTTTTTTTATTTAAATATTCATTGTACACCAGTTTTTTTAATTTTTGTACTGTCTAAGCTGAGTATTTGCCAATGGTATTTTCTGTAATAAGCCATAGAAAATTCCTGAAAAATTTACAATTGGTAAATTTACAATTGGTATATATAATCTTATCATCAGGATCAGGACTGTTGTGGTTGAAGTAGCTTTTTTTTTGCTTGTTTTCAGCAATGTTCATGGACTAGAACCTGCCTGTTTAGTTACAAATCAATTACCTCACACAAAAATATCAATGTTTCCGTAACCATATGTATATTCCAATAGATGTATAAGGAAGTCGTGGTGTCCACATCAGATTCTTTTTTTTTTTTTTTTTTTTTTTTTTTAATGCTAGCTAAGCAAGCATACATGTATGGTACCGTGACCACTGCTATACAGATTTTCATGCAAGATGTGTAAGTTGTATCCAGTGATGTTTTTTTCTCTTTTGGTTTTAATGGTTGCAAAGTGAGTTCACATGCATGGAAGTGATCGCTACTATACAGATTTCTATGCATAGTGAAATAGCTCAATTTTAAATATTTGTTTTATTAAACTTAAAAATAGGCTTCCATATTAAGGAAGTATTAATAAAAAATATGTACAACTGTATTAAAATATAGCTATAATTTATTAAAATGTATGTACGTGTAACATCGTTAAGGCAATTAATTCGTCATTTAATAAAGATTTTCTTTTTAAAGTTTAAATTATTAAAATAAATATGGCTGCAATATTGACAAGTAAGTTATACTAGGGTGCCTTGATAGAAAGAATGACAACATACAAAGGACTGTCATTGGCCAAAATTTCTATTTTACCAAATCTATGGAAAAAAAAAATGATCAGGTGTACTTTGAAAATTAAGTGAATGACAGTAAATTTTACTCTTTAACTTTCTTTTTTTAATAGGAAAATGTATTATTTATTACTAAGTACAAAACTTTGAATAAATACTATAGAAGCAAACACTCGCAACAATTGTTTCAGGTAAAAAAAAAAAAAAAAAAAAACCTTCATCAGGCAAAAAAAGTACACATGAGTGCTGTAAAAGAAGCAACAACACACTGTTGCAGGTTGCACTGTGTTGCCGCTTTGTTACAGCACTCGTGCCTACTTTATTCACTTGACGAAGGGCTAGGTTTTCTTTTGACCCGAAACAACTGTTGGAAGTTCTTGCTTTTATGGTGTTTATTCAAAGTTTTGTAATTATTACTTTTAAACGCCAGTTCTTTGATGCTCTTTTATAATGTACTAGCAGGCTTTGCCTGCTTCGCTGGTCATTATATTGAAATGAATTTTCAAAACGCTATACCATTAATAAGTTTAAAAAATCATTGAAATCAGTCAAAATCTAAGTTAAAGTTCTCGCTACCTTCGGTAAAGGTTTTTCCACTTGCCACATTTCACAAAATCCCTTTATAGTACATGTTGCATACACATACCTAACTAACACATTAAAAATCAGGATCTTGAGATTATTTGAAGCAGCACTATATTTTAAAACGTGTTTTTACCCCCTCCCCGCTCTTAAATGGAAGAAGGAGGAGGGAATTTTGCTAAATAATTTTATATTATGAGTTCGATATATATAACTGACCCACACATCGAAAATCTCCTTCTTAAGATAATTTACTGCAGAGTTTACCCCCACCCCCTAAGGGGCGGTAGTGTGGAATTTCACAAAATCACTTTGTTAGTGTGTGTGGAATATGCATAAGCAGTCCACATATCAAAAATTGCCATTCTAAGATTATTTGGAACAGAGTTACGCATGCAAACATGTTTTTTAATCTCCCCCCCCCCCAACCCTCAAGAGGGGAGATGGCACGGAATTTCAAATAATCCCTTTGTAGTTTGTGTGTGTTGAATACACATAACCAATCGACATATCAAAAAATCACTTTCATGAGATAATTTCATAGCTGCTGTTTTTAATCTTTTAAATCAAAATTCACATTAGTATTTTTGAATGGAATATGTTATATATATTTTCGACGATTAGTATTACTAAAATCAGCTATAAAATTTTTCCAGTTTAAGTCCCTGCCAAAAACAGTAGACTTGGTATCTACGTAATTTGGAGCAGTTACACTCTAAAAGGTGCTTTTGCCCCCTACTCAACACCCTTAAAGGGAGGAAAGGAGAAATTTCACAAAATACCTTCATAGTGCGTGTTGGAAACTCATAACAAGCCCGCACATAAAAAATCACCTAAGATAGTTCGGAGCAGATTTGCACTTGGAAACATGTTTTCTCCTCTCCAACCCCCAAGGGGGAAAATGTGGAATTTTACAAAATCTCTTTGTAGTATATGTCTTGAGAAAGCATAATCAATCGACATGTTAAAAAATCACTATCCTGAGATAATTTGGAGCGGAGTTACTCTTATAAACATATTTTTGCCTCCCTATCCACCTGCAAAGGAGGGAGGAAAAAATTGCGTAAAAATACCTTTACAGTGCGTGTTGGGAAGGCATAAACAACCGACACATAAAATTAATCTTGCTGAGATAATTTGAAGCAAAGTTATGCTTGGAAACAGGTTTATTGCCCCCCCCCCCCCAATTGGGAACTTTCGCAAAATCCCGTTACAATAAGTGTCAGGCATACATAAATAAGCCACACGCTAAAATTTGTGATTCTATATATTTCCCTGGACAAATTTAGTGCTAAAAGGGGGACTTGAATTTGCCCACTCGTAACTCCTCCCCAAAATCGAAAATTGCAGAAAACCAATAATGATTTTTTGGAAATATCCTCAAGTTGACTCTTAGTGGTTTTATATATCTTTGTGCTATTATTAGTAGAGTTTAACCCTCGCTTTCCCAAGATGGGATCATTTTGACCCCATTTTGAAGTGAAATTTAGTTAAGCCCGCCTCATTCAAAAAGTGCGCTAATTCGTCAGAGATAGCAAACATAACCAGTGGAATGTTGCAACTTCTAAATTGTACAAAAAGGTGCTGTGCTGGTGATTTTCGCCAAACATGCCAAGCAGCACCTGAAAGCGATTTTTCTGCAGTAACGCCTTGATATTGGGAAAGCGAGGCTTAATTAAAAAATGCGTATTTTCTAAATTTGCCTCCAAAAATCATTTTTACCCCCTTAAAAATCCGGAATTCCAAAATTGCAGAAAATATTTTTTTTTTTTTTTTTTTTTTTTGTACTCAAGTCTAGTCTCTCCCTCTGAAATTTTTTCACCGTGAAGCAATTTTGAGCAGAGTTATGATTATAAAAATGTTTTTGCTCTCTGATTTTGCAAAATCCCGTCCTAGAGGTCATCAAGGTCCTAAAACCAACGTGCTCACCAAAATTTTCACCTGTATCTCCCATAGAATCGCCACGACTGTGTTGAGTCAGTAATCAGTGAGTTTACTCTTATATATATATAGATTATTTATTGTTAAAATAAGTTATTTTGGTGGATACATCTCAAATACTTATATCAACATTTTTATTAGAGTATATCAGGTATACTTCGAAAATTAAGTGGATATCCTTAATTACTGTAAATTTTACTTTTTAATTTCATGTTTTCAGATAGCAAAATGTAGCCTTTAGAAGTTATTTTGAGGAATCCATCTAAATTATCACAGATATCAATGTTTTTTTTACAGTGAATTATGATTAAGCTTTTAATGAATAACATGTATTTCTAAATTAAATATATTTTTATATTTCATTTATTTTGTAACAGTTTCATTAAAAATATTCGTTTCATCATTATCATGCGATTATCAGGGGGAAAATACTATGTGCATAAGATGATGAGCAACTAGTGAGTAATGTCAACTTCTAGTGCCAATCTTTGTAATGACAACACCATATGTGCTGAGAAAATGGCTGTGATATTATTTAATCACTTGTATATTAACTATATCAAAGTATCCTAAATTATATGACTAGTTGGCACAGTCTACTGCATCAACATAACTAAAAATTTCTCAATAATAAAAATTTAATTTTCAACTATATATATATATATATATATATATATATATTTTGTCTCCATTCAAGTTGTAACAATATAAAAGGCTACAAAAAAGGCCTCTGAATGGAGAATTGTTTGCATGACTATTTAAAAATGAAAGGTTATATATATATAGAAAAAATATTAAGATTATATAAATACTTTTAAATGTTTGGGCATAGTTCATTTTTACTAAAGCAAGATTATTACTGAAGTAAATTGAGTTAAAAATCATTTACATAAAAATAATTAGAAATTTCATTCAAAGTTAGAGATTATAATACATGCAATTAATCATATTATCAATATAATCAATCTATACCTGCACAAACATTTGATTTAGTTCAATTTTTAGAAAGTGAGCCTTATTTATTTATTAATCTAAATAAGTAAATAGAAGAAAATCAATGTGTTGCTATTTTAAAAATTAATCGAGCTTACCTAATAAATAAAACTGTGCATGCTATACTTAATTTCAGAGTTAGGCAAAGAAAAAAAAATCTGCATTAATCAAAATTAACATTACCTAACAAACATTTTACTTAATTACTTATGTTTGTAATTACTCAGTAATTACTTAAGTACATCATTACTTTACAAAGGATTAAAATTTTTTTCCCCTTAACGAAAACGAGACAGAAAGAAAGAATACTTCAGAAGAAATATGTAAAAGTATAAATTAATTTATTTGAATAAAAATAATTTATATTGAATAAAGAAAATGATTGAATGATAAAGTTAATAAATTGTGGAGAAATTTATTATGATACGTTTACATATTGGTAAAAAAAGTTATCTGTAATAAATTTGTATTTTGATTTAGCACATTTTAAACATAAAAGAAAAAAATGTCTTCTGAAAATAATCGCCTTTCATTCAATTAAATGTGAAGAAAATTATTTTTTTTTTTATAAAACAAAATGTTTTATAAAAAATTAATCGTCACAAAATGCCGTTTCGCGCCAAGCATCTGTCGCCAAGGTTCTGAGGAGTAGGCATTTTCCAAATTCGCGTCTTGGCACGGGTGCCTGGAAATGATAGATGGAGTATTTATTTGTTGTATTCAGTGATGCTGTTATTGTGTGGAAAATCGAAGACAGGACATGGAAAATTTATTGTGGCGTGTCCCAGGGGACGCATAATTTTCATTCTTAAAATTATTGCATTTGTTTCTTAACAGCAACCACTTCCTACATAATATTAGTTTTAAGACAATCTCTCAAAGAGAGCTGGTTAAAAATTCATAAAAAACTGTTTTTCATTTACAATAAGATAAAATTTCAATTTATATCTTTAATATATAAATTAATTGGAACAGCTTTACTATACGGCACCCATTGCTTATTGCCGTTGCCGATGTTTTGATCACGTGGTATGATGGTGTTTTGATTCAGTTTGTGAGTCGGTACCGCGAATCGTTTCACAACGCCGTGAATCGAATCAAAATGTCATGAAACAATACTTTTCATTATTATGAAACATTTTCTTTGTTTCACTATGTTTTCTGCTGTTTGCTCTCTTCGCGAGCATTAAAACAAGAAAAAAAACATCACTGGATGCCCCTAATTCGTGGAGCATGAATCAGTAAAAGCATGAAAATTCATGGAACCGCGGTCACTATGTTTTCTGCTGTTTGCTCACTTCGCGAGCATTAAAATAAAAAAAACATCACTGGACGCCCCTAATTCGTGGAGCATGAATCAGTAAAAGCATGAAAATTCATGGAGCCGCGGTCACTATGTTTTCTGCTGTTTGCTCGCTTCGCAAGCATAAAAACAAAAAAAAACATCACTGGACGGCCCCTAATTAGCGATGCATGAATCAGTAAATGCATGAAAATTTGTATAAGCCGCGATCAGTACACTAGCTGCTGTATGCTTGCTTCGCAAGCATTAAAACCAAAAACAATCATCCCTGGACACCCCTATTTCGAGGAGCATGAATCAAAAAATGCATGAAATATTTACTGTAATGGTGAGTATTCCGATGGTAGATTGCTACGCAAGCAATATAAATAAATAAATAATCACTGAATGCACCTAATTAAATCATGATGCATGAATAAAATCTGTACTGAAGCAATGACTATTATGCCCTACCCTTTTTTTCTTCGTAAATTTATTAAAAATATATATATAAAAATACACTGAAAAAATTTTGCTTTAAACTTTGTAAAATCATTTAAAAACAATAACATCTAGAATTAATCTCACTTACATATACCGCGGCGGCATTAAAAAAAGTAGAAGAGAAGATATAAACGATCTTTAACAATTGAAGATCTTTTTGTTACGTTTCGATACAACGGAAAAAAGTATCGATCGAGTATACTCTGATTCGGGTTTCGAATCACCATCATATCACACGATCAAAACATCGGCAACGGCAATAAGCAATGGGTGCCGTATACTAAAGCTTAGCCAATTAATTTATGTGAGGACCCATGATTTTGAAAGCCTAGCGACATCACTGTTTATTAGTTAATTCATTTACTTCAAGAAACAATACAATGTAAATATGATGACATTTTAACCCTTGCCTTTTGGTAACATATTCAATTTTGTCTTCTAAAATATTATTAGAGTAATATTCTAGCTCTAATGCCTAATGTTAGCCAATAAATTACATACTGATAGTATTATTAAATCGAATTTCATCATGTTCCTTCGGCAACACTAGTGCTAAAAATTATTAGGTACATGGTAAAGTATGTACATTTTTAACCGTTTGAGTCCCAGGGGGTATTGAGAAAACACTGTCGAAGAATCTCAAACAGCACAACCGCGCTTTCTCTAAGTAAGTACGAAAAGACCCAAGCAGCGCGATAGCATTTGTTTTATTTTATGTCGAGAAATACCAAACGGCCCGATAGCACTTTGTTTATTTTACATTGATGAATCCCAATTGGAGCAATAGCGCTTCTTGTATTTGTTAGGTAACGCGATTCTCGTCTTTTTCTCATCGCTCCGTCATATTTATTGCAGTTTGCAAAGCGATCGGACATTTTCTTGCGCAAGTGTTTCTCATTGTTAATAATTGTATGTTTCAAACTGATTTGGCAAAGGAATTTGTGTTCTCAATTTCGATTACAAGAATTCACTACTTTATGCATACAAATGTACTGGGTTTTCTCGACGTAAAATCTCAACAGCGCAATCACGCTGCTTGGAACTCAAACGGTTAAATTGATTTATCAGGCATTTAAGGGTTAATCATCAGATAAATAAACTCTTTATGTTAATGGTTTTTTTCCAGCCACCCACACATATATAGTTCAAAACTGATTGATGTCACATATTGCTAGATATATATATATATTTCTTTTTTTAATGTATTTTGTGTGGTTCTGTGTATAAGTGACTAATGATTTGCTAGGCAAAACAACAGAGTACTATGATATACTAACAAAAATGAAGAAGACTTTAATATTAAAACCCGAATAAACTATTACATCAGAAACGCCAAAGAAAAATATTGGAGATGCATACAGCTGTTTCGGTAGCCTTAAGCATACAGTCTTCAGTGCAAAAAGAATTCTGGATCTGGAGAAGTGCTCGTATATATAGGAGAGGGACTGAATTTAGTTCAACCAATAGGATTATGGGAAAGGTGGGAATGACGTAGTAGTTTATTCAGGTTTTAATATTCCAACGCCAAGTCTCCTGTTATTATAAGACTTAAATACTTTAACACCGCTTTAAAGGGGATACATGGGTTCAAAGACTAAAGCATATTTTGTCTTTTTTTTTTTTTTTTTTTTTTTTTTTTTTTAATGTAATAAATAAGATTTTTTGTTTATATAAATTTTGTATTAAAAAATTTGGAAAATTCAGCCGACATGTCCTGATTTCCATTCACCCTTCGGGAAAGTAGTCAACAAAATTTCCTAAAAACTAAAGCACTGATCTTATTCAAATTTTGTACATTTTTTCAAATTAGAATTGACTAGGGCTTGAACGAACAATTTTATTATTATTAAAATTGATCTTATAAGGATATATGTGGGGTAAAATGCATCAAAAATGTATTGTTTTTGCATAGAACTTCTCTAAAAATTCAAATGCCTTTTTAAAAGAAAAAAAAAAAAATGTTCAAGAACATTTTATTCCGAAGAAGTGTACAAAATTTCAATAAGACTGATACATTAGTTTTTGTGAAATCATGTCAAGTGCTTTTCTAAAAGTCTCCGAAAACCAGAACCTGCTGCCTGAATTTTTATAAAATTTTTTATGAAAATTTTACATGATATTATTTAAATGTTGTTCTTTTATGTGCTCAAAATTTTAATTATTATTATTATTATTATTTTTTTTAAATAAACATATAGAGAAAATACTTTTTTTAGCCTTTGAAACTATACTTATCACTGAAAGCTAAAGCCAATGTTATTCTATGGGGAATTAATCGCTATTACAACCCTAACTAATACAGGTTTTTAAATTCATTTTTCACATTCAGGAAATTCACAACTGTTGAAACTGGTTATCATTTTCTAAAAACTGATTTTTCAAAATTTTCTTTACAGTGAAACCCCAATCTATCATTCCCACATTGATTTTTTTATTTTTATGGTCCCTGCACAAATATTATTTAAATTATGTTAACAAACCCCACATGTATCATGCTTAAAAAAGTCATTTTCCCACATTCATTGTTGTAAAAATTTTCTCCTGACCTCGTAAACATTTTCTCCTGAAGCTCAAGCGTTTCCATATGGCATACAAACTGGAATTACTTTTTTCTTCCAAAAATAACTTTTTCCCCCCATTTCCATTGAGGATCAAAATTGGGATGCTTTTGTCTCTGGACCATCTATTCATTTTGCAATTTCAGCATGGCGGGAAATAACCACTTTAGTAAACCAGAAAATTGTTTTGTGAAATGCGGTTACATGCGAAAAAATGATGAATATCAAACAGAAGAGCAATTTAATCTTATACCGTAAAAACTGGCAGATCGTCCGCATTCGCATATGAGCCGCATCAACACAATCTTAGGTAATGAAATGATAAGTTTTTCAGAAGTGCCGCACCTTCGTGAGAGCTGCACTATTTTATTTCGGCCCTTATGAAGGTGTGATGCCAGAAATCCGCCCCAGCTCTTTCATAATAAAAATAATATATAAGAAATATAAAGATTGTTTAAATGAAAACGAATTCATTTTTAATTTATACTAGCCGCCTTTGGTGACCAGCTGTTTCGTGATCCTTGAAAAATCCTATTTTACAAAATTCCCGCTCGGTGGCGAGTGCGGCACCTTTTTCCCGTTTCAGGTCCTGACACCCCCGTACTGAATTTAACGACTTATATAAGTTTAAAAGTCTTCACAATTTTAAATGATGTGTTATAAATAATTTAATCATAATTAGAATTCTAAATATTGAATTATTAAAACATTAAAGCGCCCTCTGGCGACAGAGATTTACAACATACACTCTTCAATTTCAATTCAAATAACTTTATAATGATACATTACTTATGAAATTATGTTAATTAGAAGCTGAGATACAAAGATAATATAAAACATTTTTATAAAAAGATTTGTGTTTGATTTATCCAAGGTTTTCTCCGAAACTTGAGTAATTCCGAGATATATAATGGTAAACATCCTTAGTACAAAATGTGAGCGGAAATTGAAATTCGAAACTCTGCAAAATATAAAAGAATAAAGGTGTTCTATGTTTTCCATTGTTTTCTCCAAAACTCCCGTTCCTTTTCTACATTTTTACCCCCACCTTTCCGTCCCTCCTAATAAATTTACACTTGAAAATATCTGCAATCAAATTATCTTGCCTTAAAACCTAATAATACCAATTTTAAATGCAGTAATTTTCTTTCTTTTTTGCCCCTTCATCCCCCTCCTTAAGCCCTTCCTAATATTTCTACACTTTCAAAAATATTCACAATTGAATTATCGGGCGTTAAAACCAAATATTAAGAAATTTCAATGGCATATCTCAATTTAAAATACTACAAAATAAAAAGAAAACTTAATCTTAACTTTTTTTTTTTTGGTGACGTGAGTCGTGATAAATATAATTCCCAATAAAAATGTAACTTTTTTGTTC
>CAWVNO010000042.1:0-10000 GCA_963930645.1 Salticus scenicus
AGCTCAAATAGTTCTATTGAAGAAATTAATTTTATTATTAATCATTTTGATTTTTAGTAAATGCCGTCATTTTGAATTATATTTTTATATTAAATAAAATATATATTTTTTCCCTATAATCTGATATAGAAAAAAATATTTTTACATTGAAAGTATTTTAATACAGATTTTGCAGTTAAAAGCTACCACATAATATCAATTTATATAACAAGCAATAACAATAGTTAAATCTCAGCAGAAATGTAAAACGTGTTAGAAATATTGGAGAAATGAAAGTACATAGCTATTTACCCCACCTTTTGCCTACATTTTAAAGCACGTGTGGAATCATTTGTCAATGTTTATCTCAGTGACGCAACGTGCGCCTGCTCTATTCCATAATTTGAAAGCAAACAAGTAAATCTTATCTTCAGTTTCAAAATATACATGACTGTTGATGATATTGTAGGGATTTTATTGGAAGTCAATTGTATTTAGTAGTTCGAAAACTACTTTTTTCCGTTCAGCCCACACATCAATCACTCTCACACACACATAAGAACAGTTCTCTTTATTTACGTAGATAATTGCACCTTTACCCATTTATCAAGTTATTGTTACCAATATTATCGCTGCATTTTACCCCAGTTGCCATTATTTCCGGTTGCCATTATTTCCGTTGCCATTATTTCCGGTTGCCATTTTTTCCGTTGCCATTATTTCCGTTGCCATTTTTTCAGTTGCCATTATTTCCGTTGCCATTTTTTCCGTTGCCATTTTTACCGAGCACCCCCCTAGTAAACCGTCCAGACATGTGTAATACTCACTGTAATTTTTCTTAAACAGTACGTTGTATATACACAAAGGGTTTTTTTTTTTTTTTATTGATAATAGGGCAGTTTAAAGAATAATATATTTTACTTCCATCTGCAACACCCCCCCCCCCAGGTTTATAATATGTACATTCATTGTGATAGTTACAAATTGTACGTGCTTATACAAAGTTTCATTAAAATCAGTAAGAAGGTGGTATAAAAACAATTGTTTTCTTTCCATTTGCTGCTAGCTCCTTCCCCCTCCCCCTTTTCTCAGATATAAAATAAATGAATGGTGTACCAAATCAAATGAAATTCTAAAAATGTAATTTGAATGTCATTCTGTGAATTCCTTATTTGATATTTATTATTTGCGATTTGCGAAGTGAAAAAGTGCCCTTTTTACGGGTGTCCTTTTTTCCGGTGACTTTTTTTCGGGATCCCAGACCCACATATATTTTCTAGAAATGGTGAAATCGTTTTTTGACATTTTCAAAACATGTAAATCCATCGAAAACCGGAAGTTGAAAATTTTTTCGAATCCAATACTTTCTATTGAATAAATAATAATGAAAAAATGCCATAACTTAATTTGTGATGCTTCAGATGATTGATTATAAAAGATATTTTGTAATTAAAGCCTATCTTCAATGTAATCATCACTTATTACTTTTGCTTACGAGAAGAAATTGTTTTAGGGTCAAATTTTTTAACGTGAGTTTTTGTTATTTTTACATTTTTTAAGGTCCCCTGAACACGAAAATCATGTTTTTAGCGAATGGTCTGTGTGTCTGTTATCAGCATATCTCAAGAACATATAGTAGCAGAAATTCCAAACTCGGTATTCTAAATGTGTATCATATAGGGATGCTACAGTAAGCTTTTCGTTGAGATGAAGCAATAGGTTCGTGTACAGGGACACTCAAAAGTATTCAAATACATTACGTCTATGGGGGAAATTGCAGGTAAGTAGAGTTTAACATCTATAGACTGCACTAAACCAAATGAAACGAATATATATTTTTTGTAATAGAGATAGTCAACTGGGAAAAAAAAATTGTGAATGTGGGATTCTCGCCTCCCCCCTAGGGGGAAGTCTCCCGCGAGGGGAGTAAATTTTCATGATGAGTATCTTTCAAAAGAGCTCGCCAATACCTTTAAAACGAATGGTTGAACCATCGATCTGCGATAATTTAAAATAAAGTTATCGACCTTTTTTTCATTTTTAACAAAAAAAAAAAATATGTAATATTGAGAATAAATTCAACTCTTTTTTTTTTTTTTTTAATATATATATTTAGTGTTACACAACTTCTCTAATATGGAAATCGCCTGCATTATCATAAAAGATATTTTTTTAAAATAATAATTTTAATAAATTATTTTTTAAAAACAGAATTATTTTTTAATAACCGAATTCAATTCTATATAAATGTAGGTGCATTAATGAAACCGGGGGTTGAGGGGGGTGATAGCCCCCCTCACACTGAACTAATTATCATATAAAACTCTTCCGAAGCCTAATTTGAATTGTTTAACACAGGTTTACATAACAGTACTCGTTATCTTACCTTTTAATCTGCAACCTGTATTTATAGTATTAAATTTCAGGGTAAGAGAAAGTCGAGTGAGTGACACACCAGATTATTATTATTATTATTATTGTACTTAACGTAAGCAATCATAATAAATATTAAAATTTAATTATTATATTAGAAAAATGTAAATTCATAACGCTTTATTAAATACTACTATTAAATAACAAACTGAATCTACCTTTAAAAACGTTAAAATTTTTAAAATATTATTCTTAATTATTATTTTATGTAATAATATTGCGTAAAAAATCACTTGTCTAGACTAAATTTGCACGAATCAAAATTGTGTATTAAAATGTTGATTGTATGTCTTTTTAATATTTTATGTCAAACCTTTCAAAGAGGTGTATTGCATAATATACTTTTGTCTTCATTTCTTTACTTATTTTTAAACGACAACAAGATTCTTCTAGGAAGGAAAGAAGGTAAAGGGAGTTTTCTGTATCTGAAAAGAAGGAAATATCACAAATTCTGGCCTTTAAAATATTTCTTATCTATTCAATGTTCAAAGAGTAGGACTATAAAGGGAAGGACCATTGTATAGATTATGATTGTGAATTGTGAAGTGAGAATACAAAAGCAGAGGTTGGAATAGGAGAGGGTCTTCCCCATGTTTCCCCATGACATTACCTGATGAAAGAAAAAACTGGAGAACGCTTCTAGGAAAAACATTTCCTTCCTAATTCCCTCATTGTCTACACAAAGAAAGCATTTCTGTTTATCCGTGCTCAAAAAGTAAAATTAGTCTCCAATCTCCTCCCATCCTCAATTCTTTATTTATTTATTTTTTATTTAACCATTAATTTTTTTAATGTTCTTTATTTTCTTTTATTCTTTTTCTTTTTCTTTTTTTTTTTAATAATTAACATTGATATAAAAATTGAACACGTGAATAAATATATTAATAAAGGCTAAAATTCCTTCTTTAAGACTGAAAAATGTTGGAAAATGAATGATTCTAATATTCAGAGCTCCTTGGGAAAAAAATATATATATATATATACACACTTAATCTGACGGCGAAAAATGTTATCAGTACCAAAGATGAAATATATTTTACACTTGAGATATTTTAGCATATAATTCGCTAGTAAAAATTCTCAAATTATCCTTTTTCGTTTTACTTTATTTTGTTACCCTTTTTTATATATTTATCGTTGCCATTATTTCCGTTGCCATTTTTTCCTGTTGCCATTATTTCCGGTTGCCATTATTTCCGTTTCCATTTTTTCCGTTGCCATTTTTACCTAAATTCTATTCCTTCCCCTGTTCATTGTCCATTTTCCACGAAACCTGAAGTCGAATAAACCTCTAGTATTTCTTAAAACAGGATTTTCCACACATGCAGACACATGCTACAGGGCAGCGTAACTCAATGACTTCCCCAAGCATGATAAAAACTAGAGAACGCTTCTAAGAATAAAAAGAATTCCTGTCAAACACCTGCCATCACTTTTAACTCAAACAAAGCTCTTCAATTTATCTCTGTCCGAAAAATAAAAATAGTCTCCATTATTTCTTGTCTTCTTCTTCTTCTCTTTTTTTTTTTTTTATTATTATTATTATAATTATTATTTTAACATTATGATATCTTTTAAAAAATAATTAAAATACCATAAATAGTAAATATGTGAATAAAGTAATAAATAACAGCTTATTTATTTATTTTTTTAACTGAAAAAAGTCCTGTGAAAGATTTTTTATATTCAGCCCTCTTAAAAGAATAAATTTCTAACTGACGATGAAATAAATAATCACTAACAAAGATGAAATGCTTTCGAAACATAGTTTAACTCTATGGCATAATTTGGGGCAATTTCAGTGTACGATTCGCAAGTAGCAATTCGCAATTTACCCATTCTTCCGTTACCCATTTTTCCATTACCCATTTTTCCGCTTACCCTTTTTTCCGCTTACCCTTTTTTCCGCTTACCCATTTTTCCGTTACCCATCTTTCCGTTACCCATTTTTCCCTTACCCATTTTTCCGTGAAGCGACAGTGAACACCTCCTGGGCGTGGGCAGTTCTCTGTCTCATCCTAGGAAAATGCTCATTTATGGAATTTATTTTGCTTCTACAACTTAAATTATATATACATATTTAATACGGTCATCTTGTCACATTACTATGTTTAGTAATACGCGATGTAATATAAAAATAGATATAACTTTTCATCGATTTTCCCCAAAACAAGAACACAAAATCATGCGGTACGCACTGATTATCGAAACTTTCCAAAGGTACGTAATTGTTGAATTATGTAACTTTCAATACTCTTTGCTTGCGTAATCGCACAACAGACAGACACTAGTTCTGAAAGGCAGACAGTTAGGCTAATTGAATTCGTAATCATCCTTAAACATTAGTAGTGTAAAAAGGGGGGTTCACCGCCACGGTGGTGGCGCGGTGGCGCGCTGTGGCGCGCGCGCGCCTCCACTCTGTTGGAGCGCGCCACCGCGCCTCCACCGTGGCGGTCAACGCCCCCTTTTTACACTACTTAGTCATAATCTTGGACGAGGAGTGTTGCCACCGGAAGAATAGAAACTGTGTGTTGCCACCGGAAGAATAGAAACTTTGACTATCATCTTGGATGAGAAGTTTGGTGGTGCCATCTATAGGGAATTTTGAGGACTTAGATTTATTTTCCTAAATTTCGGGACTTAGTATTTTTTGTGAAATTTCAAGGAGTTAGATTTATTTTCATAAATTTCGGACTTGGTAATTTTTTCACAATTTTATGGACTTCAAAATTTTTTCGAAGTTTTGCGGGAAGTGAGATGACGTCACGATCTTTTGGGACTTAACCTGAAAAGAGATACATACAAAATTTACAATTAGAGAAATAAGTGAAAGGAAAATGTATAGAAAAAAGTTAGAAAGAGAATACAAATTTAAGAAAAAAGGTAGAAAGAATAAAGTTAGAAAAAAAGAGAAGAAAGAGAAAGAAAGAGTTCACCTTGAGCGCCTGGGAGACTGCCTCCCGAGGCCCTGCGGTGCCCCTTTTCACTCCGTAGAGTAAGGCGGGAGTTAGTTCCTTTAAAAAAAAAAAATAAATAAAAATAAAAAATAAATAAATAATGTCAACCTGAAGAACTCATCACATAGTTTTCTGAGGTTGTCTTCAAACCATGGGTTCAGACAATCTTCATAGGTGCAGAAACAATTAAAAATATATACAGGGTGCAGGAACAATTTTCATAGGTGCAGAAACAATTTAAAATATATACAGGGTGCAGGAACAATCTTCATAGGTGCGAAACAATTGGTATATACAGGGTGCAGGAACAATCTTCATAGGTGCGAAACAATTTAAAATATATACAGGGTGCAGGAACAATCTTCATGGTTGCAGAAACAATTTAAAATATATACAGGGTGCAGGAACAATCTTCATAGGTGCGAAACAATTGATATATACAGGATGCAGAAACAATTAAAAATATATACAGGGTGCAGGGACAATCTTCATGGATGCAGAAACAATTGATATATACAGGGTGCAGGAACAATCTTCATAGGTGCGAAACAATTTAAAATATATACAGGATGCAGGAACAATCTTCATAGGTGCGAAACAATTGATATATACAAGGTGCAGGAACAATCTTCATAGGTGCGAAACAATTTAAAATATATACAGGATGCAGGAACAATCTTCATGGTTGCAGAAACAATTTAAAATATATACAGGGTGCAGGAACAATCTTCATAGGTGCGAAACAATTTAAAATATATACAGGGTGCAGAAACAATCTTCATAGGTGCAGAAACAATCTTCATGGGTGCGAAACAATTGATATATACAGGGTGCAGGTACAATCTTCATAGGTGCGAAACAATTGATATATACAAGGTGCAGAAACAATCTTCATAGGTGCAGGAACAATCTTCATAGGTGCGAAACAATTGATATATACAGGGTGCAGGAACAATCTTCATAGATGCGAAACAATCTGTACAATCTTCATGGATGCAGGAACAATCTTCATGGTTGCAGAAACAATTGATATATACAGGATGCAGGAACAATTAAAAAATATATACAAGGTGCAGGAACAATATATACAAAAATTTTCACTATGGATGCTGCGGTATTCTGTAATGGCCATAAGCCAGACTGGTGATTCCATCATCTAGTAGATACATCTTGTCATCAAAAGGAGATAAACACTTTTTGTTTTGATTAACTGTATAGAGTTGATGACGTTCTTATAGGATTCTGGGGGTCTATTCTCCGATCCGACTGTATCCCAATTCCGACTGTCAAAGTCGTTATTTTGATCACGTGACGTGACATTCCGACTTTTTGCTATTCTCCCCTCTCAGTCATAGAAATTTGCGGTGAAGATCCGGTTTGTTTCAGTCCCTATGATAACGACTCCTTCATGCTGTCCTTATAATACAGACTCGTCCCTATTTTCTTCAATTCTTGTGAATGATTTTTTGGGAAAGATCAGTTTATCAATATATAAATTGCTATTGTGAGATTAGTTTGTCATCCCTCTCCCCAATACTATTTTTGAAAAAGCAGACCTATATAATTAAAGAAATTTTTAATAATAATATAAAAGAATAAGCTTTTAAAAATTAAAAAGTAACCGAACATAATGCTACATTTTAATCCTAACTGAAGTGATAACATGAAAATAGTATTTTCCAACTGTGCAATGTGGATATATGCTTACATATAATTATAACAGTTTTAACTAATAGTTTAATAGTTTTTCAAAAAAAAAAAAAAAAATCGCCATTTATAGCACAAATTGAGCATTATCTGAAAATCAGAATTTTTTTTCCTTTTTAAATGATTATTGTTTAAAAAATGTGTACTTTATTCATTCAATTTATTTTTTTTTCTTTGTTTTAATTGCTTTTAAACTGAATTTACATTATTTTTTAAAAGTATTTTTGCTGAAAAGTTCTTGAATTTTACTGTTTTCCGGAATGTTATTTTCAAAAAATGCAAAAGTTTTATGCAATTTCTCTTCATGATTGTTATTACTTATTAAGTATGTATATTTTTCAATTGCAATAATTATATACCAGTATTCTGTATTTTGTTGGTTGAAAAAGAGTTATTTCCCGGTGTATTCAACATAATTAAAAAAAAAAAAAAGGTATAAAATCTTTTAAGCAAATACGCATTATATTCAGTTAGAATTTATTTTTTAATCATAGATAGAGGTTCAAATTAACAATCTTTCAGGTTTTTAACAAAGTTGATTTTGGAGTAGGATGATATTTCCAATATGGGAATAGTTAAAGCAAATAATAATTCTGAAAGTGTTTTTATGCTATTAATAAAATAAAACTTGATATAAAGTTAAAAAAAAAAAAAAAAAAAAAAAAAAAATTGGATTACCATTTTGTTTAATTTTTCCTCTCTCTCTGAATATACATATATTAAGTAGTAAAAGCCGAGAAACAAACGATTTTAGACACACATTAAACATTTTCGGAAAATCAGAAAAATTCTTCCTTTTAAAATGATCATTGTTTAAATAATATGTAATTTATTCATTCGATTTTTTTTTTTCTTTCAAAGTAACTGTTAAACTGAAGTTAAATATAGTTTATTTACTCACTCTTTATATATATATTAAATATTGCTAATGAAAAGTTTTTGAACTTTACTGGTTCTCAGAATGTTATTTAAAAAAAAAAAAAAAATGCTTAATGCAATTTTTAGATGCTTTTTATTACTTATTATTTAAGGCTAAATATTTTTCGAACTATAATAATTACCTATATTAGTCCGTATTTTTTTATGTAAAAATTATTTTCCTTGTGTATTCAATATAATTGGAAAATCTTTGTATTATTAATCCTATGAAAAACATATTACTTTTTAAATAAAAATGTATAAAATCTTCTAAGTAAAACCGCAGTATCCATTTATAATATATTTATTAAGCACAGATAGAGAGATAGTCCAGTCAATAGGTACGTAAAAAAGGGCTTACCTAGCAAAAGGTGGGGTAGAAGATTTTTCTTTTTTAATTTGTACATATTAGTGTCAATATGAAAAAAACGATTTATCCAACATGGTCGACCCCGGGAGAATTTTTGTCGGCTGAAAAACCTCGAAAATTTACTACTTTTTTGGCTTTTTTTGAAATATCTCAGAAATGGCTGAATTTAGCAATATTTTTCTGTTATAAAGTTTAAAGAAGATTAAATTTCCTACAATTTTCTTCATTACAACTTTTTTGTAGTACTAATAGCAAGCGCGTTACAGCCTCTTGAAATTCGGCATTTTTTCTCAAACTAATAAAATACAACTCAAAGAAATGAGTCTGTGCATGAACGTTTATTAGAAAACGGAAAAAAAAAGAAAGGACATATTCATATGTCTGACCTTAGGAAATGATACCTGCTTCGTAGCAAAGGAGGTAAAAAAAAAAAAAAAAAAAAAAAACTGCCCCCCCCCCTACACACAAAAAGCTCTCCCTTTCCTCCCGTCTCTTCCCATCTTGTAGTACGCTACCTCGGCTGAGCATCTACCTATATTATTCAGTTCAGTTCGAATGTGTGAACATACTTTTTCTACCCATGAGCGTTTTTTATTACAATAACAGGATTGTTTGGTTCATTTACGAAATCAGCTGGAATAAAGGTGAAATAAAGATTCTGAAGGAGAAAGGTATACAAAAAATCTGCAAAAGTGCAATGCAAAACGTCAAAATGAAGAACACCGGTGTTTTTTGATGAACCTACAACAAGTAAGAATTCACAATGCATGTCACAAACGATACATCAATGGGCGAATGATTGCAGCATATGTACGGCGTCATACAACTGGTGATAGAGCTGGTCCAAACTGTGCGGCTCCATATCTTCCATCAAGAACCGAAGGTTTCAGTTTTAAAGATCAGTGTTTCTCGTGTGGAGAGGGGATACTTGAAGATTTCTTTAAAAAACAGGAACGACTTCCTGAGCATGAAAGAAATTTTATCCACCATGCTATGAAACTGGTGTGAAAGAAACACTTGTAAATGGTATCGAAAATCGTAGGGATGAGAGAAGAAAAAAAGTACTTGAATGCATTGGAAATGTAAAAGGTTTAGTTGCTATAAATGCTGGGTATCACAGGTTTTGTCATCAAAAACTGCATTGGAGGCCTAAAAGTGAGATGAAACGAGGATATTACCGTGCAGGTAACATTGATGAGGCAATGGAATCAATTTACTCCTACCCTGAAAACGACTCGGAGGAGTGCCAGTCTCATAAAGTATTTGATGAATAAAATAGAGGGTGATTTTCGTCCTGGCATCAGAACGGTTACATCGCGCTTTTGCAAAAAATATGGTGAAGATGTTTTAATAGCCGAAACTGCCAACAAGAAAGCAGTTTGCTTCCAAAATGTTGGCTATAAAATACTCAGTGAATCTGGTATAGTAACAAGGACTCTGATCCTCAACAGGAAAATATCGAAATAATGTCATCATTTGACGAGGCTGAAGAATATGATAAGCTATTCCAAGAGCTTTTATAATTACTACAAGACGGAGAGGAACAATTTGAGGACGACACACCTTCCTTCTACCTCTGATGACTACTGAAATTTAAGAACCCGGGCTTTCAAACTAACCACGAAGAAAATAAACA
>CAWVNO010000043.1:0-17000 GCA_963930645.1 Salticus scenicus
TTTTCAAGTTTAAAATAACATTTTAATAAATATATATGCTGTTTTGATTTTACATTGTTTAGTTAATTATATATACTTCTTTACTAATTCATTTAATAGCTAATATTTATTTTATAAGTTCTTAACACATTTACATCACAAGAAAATATGAAAATTGGCCTTTTTTCACCAAACTTTTTTTTTAATCACATATATGTACAAAAGCAAGCAAATTTGAGCGTATGATACATTCGGATAATAATAACCAGGATAATTGAGCTTAATATGCTAATAATGCGAGTCGGTTAAGTTTGCACCAAATATATTAAATGTTACTGTACTTTGACTTTGTTTTATAATTTTATAAGACTTTATTTGAATGTTCTAGATTAAAATACATCGCATTAACAAGCACAAATCCTAAACAAATTAAAGATAAATTTTAAAAGTGAAGATAAAACAATAATACAGGTGTTTTCGGAAACCCACTTCTTACGTTAGATTAAAGAAAATTTTTTGAGTTTATATTATTTATCTATTCCACAGCTTTGAAACTTAAATTTAATAAAAAAGCACCACAAAACTGGCGTTGTAAAACGATTATTACTTACAAACTTTGAATAAACACCATAAAATGCAATAAATTCGCAACAATTGTTTCGGGTCGAAAAAACACACGACCCTTCATCAGGCGAATAAAGTAAGCACGAGTGCTGCAGTCAAAGAGGCAACACACAAATCGTTTAAATGAAAAGAAAAACTTTATAAAGTAGAAAGTAAGTAGTTATATTTACTTTCAGTAATTATATTTACTTTCTACTTTATAAAGTTTTTCTTTTCATTTTAAACGATTTTGTGCGTTGCCGCTTTGACTGCAACACTCGTGCTTACTTTATTCGCCTGATGAAGGGTCGTGTGTTTTTTCGACCCGAAACAATTGTTGCGAGTTTATTGCATTTTATGGTGTTTATTCAAAGTTTGTAAGTAATAATCTGTTATTTAAATTGCTTTTTTCCTGAAATGATCTATGTTACATAAAACTAACGATAACAATGCATACAAACACATACACATATCTATCTATATCTATATGTGTATGTATATGTATGTGTGCGTGTGTTTGCATGTACGAGGAATTCACAGATATCCTTGCCTTACCAAAGATTCGAACCCAGAACCTTCTTTTTCAGAAAAAAGCTGCCTGTCGACTGATTCGTCAAAGCGTCATTTTTGTGTTTTGCTTTCTTGATAAATGCTCAGATTTAAGATACATGATAATTATTATAGAGTCAAATCACTTCACTTCAATATATAAGAATATTTATACAGCATACTTCTTTTTTTCGCATGATTTTAAATATGAATAAAAATTTTTAATCATAAGTTGTTTAACTGAATATTAATGTTTACTTTCATTTATCATAAAACTGATTTCTGGCTTCATGCTTACAGAATCTTGGTTTCATAAAATAAAATTCTAAAATTATTTCATTATATGGCATTCATATACTCATATATTGTTATTTTTGTCCATATACTGGTAAATATCTGTAAATGTGCATTTTAAAATAAGAATTTATAAGTATGCTGTAAAATATTACAATTAAAAATACTATACTAAAATTATAGCCTTAATTTTAGTATAGATCACTTTAAAAAAAACATTGTTGAATACACACAAAAATCTTTTCATATTTACATTTGTATTAATCAATATAATTCATGGGGGAAAAAAACATTAAATAGGGATTAAGAAAACATTTTTTTTTTCATAGCAATTAACGGTAAATGAAGATTACCATTAATAAAACTAGCCATAATTAAATTGCTGCTGGCCCACTGAAGGCATCCAGAAATAATATGAAAAAATTATGTTTGCCACAGCTTGCCCACTGAAGGCTTCCAGCAGTAATATGCAAACTTAATGTTTCACCACAGCTGGCCCAACACTGGCCCAATAATAATTTCCATCCCACTGTTGCATGCCAGCTGTGGGCCGTTATGTTTTTTCACGCTACTGATAGCTGCCAAAAGCGGCCCATCATTGGCCTATTAACATATTTCAATCTTGCTACAAAGAAGCCATAATCATACAACTGCTGGCCCACTGAAGGCTGCCAGCTGTAATATGAAAACTGTATGTTTGCCACAAGTGACCCACTGAAGGTTACTAACAGTAATACAAAAATTTTATGGTTTCCACAAGTGGCCCAACACTGACCCTTTCACAGTGTCCATCATACTGTAGGTTACCAGCAGTGGCTCATTATATATTTTCCTCCTACTGCTGGTTGCCAGTGGTGACCCAACACTGGCCCACTGACTTATTTCAATCTTACTGCAGGCTGCCATCAGCGGATTAGTTGAAAGCGGCCATCTGATGGCCGGCGTAACATATTCCCTTCGGCAACGTTAACTTTTGCCATCAGTGGGCCAGCATCAGCTGCTGCTGGCAACCACAAGTTGGCCTCATGTTGGCCGTAATTTGTGGTTTTGCTGGGTAGGCTGTGTTTAATATTTAAATTTAAAAACTTGTTCACATACCATAAAATTAATAAAACCGCTACCAGTTTCAAAAGGACATGGTCTTTCTTTTCCAGGTGCAAAGCACTTGCTATTACCCTGGAGAAAAAAGCAAGACTGGTGGTTTTTGTACCTGAAGAAGAAAGGCCACGTCTTTTCGAAACTGGCAATGCTTTCATAATTTTATGGTGTATGAAAAAGTTTTTTTAATTTAAATATTCATTGTACACCAGTTTTTTTATTTTTGTACTGTCTAAGCTGAGTATTTGCCAATGGTATTTTCTGTAATAAGCCATAGAAAATTCCTGAAAAATTTACAATTGGTGGTATATATAATCTTATCATCAGGACTGTTGTGGTTGGAGTAGCCTTTTTTTTTTTTTTTTGCTTGTTTTCAGGAATGTTCATGGACTAGAACCTGCCTGTTTAGTTACAAATCAATTACCTCACACAAAAATATCAATGTTTCCAAAACCATATGTATATTCCGATAGATGTATAAGGAAGTCGTAATGTCAACGTCAGATTCTTTTTTTTTTTTTTTTTTTAATGCTAGCTAAACAAGCATACATGTATGGTACCGTGACCACTGCTATACAGATTTTCATGCAAAATGTGTAAGTTGTATCCAGTGATGTTTTTTTCTCTTTTGGTTTTAATGGTTGCAAAGTGAGTTCACATGCATGAAAGTGATCGCTACTATACAGATTTCTATGCATAGTGAAATAGCTCAATTTTAAATATTTGTTTTATTAATCTTAAAAATAGGCTTCCGTATTAAGGAAGTATTAATAAAAAATATGTACAACTGTATTAAAATATAGCTATAATTTATTAAAATGTATGTACGTGTAACATCGTTAAGGCAATTAATTCGTCATTTAATAAAGATTTTCTTTTTAAAGTTTAAATTATTAAAATAAATATGGCTGCAATATTGACAAGTAAGTTATACTAGGGTGCCTTGATAGAAAGAATGACAACATACGAAGGACTGTCATTGGCCAAAATTTCTATTTCACCAAATCTATGGAAAAAAAAATGATCAGGTGTACTTTGAAAATTAAGTGAATGACAGTAAATTTTACTCTTTAATTTTTTTTTTTTTTTTTTTTAATAGGAAAATGTATTATTTATTACTAAGTACAAAACTTTGAATAAACATCATAGAAGCAAACACTCGCAACAATTGTTTCAGGTAAAAAAAAAAAAAAAAAAAAAAAAAAAAACCTTCATCAGGCAAAAAAAGTACACACGAGTGCTGTAAAAGAAGCAACAACACACTGTTGCAGGTTCCACTGTGTTGCCGCTTTGTTACAGCACTCGTGCCTACTTTATTCACTTGACGAAGGGCTAGGTTTTCTTTTGACCCGAAACAACTGTTGGAAGTTCTTGCTTTTATGGTGTTTATTCAAAGTTTTGTAATTATTACTTTTAAACGGCAGTTCTTTGATGCTCTTTTATAATGTACTAGCAGGCTTTGCCTGCTTCGCTGGTCATTATATTGAAATGAATTTTCAAAACGCTATACCATTAATAATTTTAAAAAATCATTGAAATCAGTCAAAATCTAAGTTAAAGTTCTCGCTACCTTCGGTAAAGGTTTTTCCACTTGCCACACTTCACAAAATCCCTTTATAGTACATGCTGCATACACATACCTAACCAACACATTAAAAATCAGGATCCTGAGATTATTTGAAGCAGCACTATATTTTAAAACGTGTTTTTACCTCCTCCCCGCTCTTAAATGGAAGAAGGAGGAGGGAATTTTGCTAAATAATTTTATATTATGAGTTCGATATATATAACTGACCCACACATCGAAAATCTCCTTCTTACGATAATTTACTGCAGAGTTTACCCCCACCCCTAAGTGGCGGTAGTGTGGAATTTCACAAAATCACTTTGTAGTGTGTGTGGAATATGCATAAGCAGTCCACACATCAAAAATTGCCATTCTAAGATTATTTGGAACAGAGTTACGCATGCAAACATGTTTTTTAATCTCCCCCCCCAACCCTCAAGAGGGGAGATGGCACGGAATTTCAAATAATCCCTTTGTAGTTTGTGTGTGTTGAATACACATAACCAATCGACATATCAAAAAATCACTTTCATGAGATAATTTCATAGCTGCTGTTTTTAATCTTTTAAATCAAAATTCACATTAGTATTTTTGAATGGAATATGTTATATATATTTTCGATGATTAGTATTACTAAAATCAGCTATAAAATTTTTCCAGTTTAAGTCCCTGCCAAAAACAGTAGACTTGGTATCTATGTAATTTGGAGCAGTTACACTTTAAAAGGTGCTTTTGCCCCCTACTCAACACCCTTAAATGGAGGAAAGGAGAAATTTCACAAAATACCTTCATAGTGCGTGTTGGAAACTCATAACCAGCCCGCACATAAAAAATCACCTAAGATAGTTCGGAGCAGATTTGTACTTGGAAACATGTTTTCTCCTCTCCAACCACCAAGGGGGAAAATGCGGAATTTTACAAAATCTCTTTGTAGTATATGTCTTGAGAAAGCATAACCAATCGTTAAAAAATCACTATCCTGAGATAATTTGGAGCGGAGTTATTCTTATAAACATATTTTTGCCTCCCTATCCACCTGCAAAGGAGGGAGGAAGAAATTGCATAAAAATACCTTTACAGTGCGTGTTGGGAAGGCATAAACAACCGACACATAAAATTAATCTTGCTGAGATAATTTGAAGCAAAGTTACGCTTGGAAACAGGTTTATTGCCCCCCCCCACCCCCCACCCAATTGGGAACTTTCGCAAAATCCCGTTACAATAGGTGTCAGGCATACATAAATAAGCCACACACTAAAATTTGTGATTCTATATATTTCCCCGGACAAATTTAGTGCTAAAAGGGGGACTTGAATTTGCCCACTCGTAACTTCTCCCCAAAATCGAAAATTGCAGAAAACCAATAATGATTTTTTGGAAATATCCTCAAGTTGACTCTTAGTGGTTTTCTATATCTTTGTGCTATTATTGACAGAGTTTAACCCTCGCTTTCCCAAGATGGGATCATTTTGACCCCATTTTGAAGTGAAATTTAGTTAAGCCCGCCTCATTCAAGAAGTGTGCTAATTCGTCAGAGATAGCAAACATAACCAGTGGAATGTTGCAACTTCTAAATTGTACAAAAAGGTGCTGTGCTGGTGATTTTTGCCAAACATGCCAAGCGGCACCTGAAAGCGATTTTTCTGCAGTAACGCCTTGATGTTGGGAAAGGGAGGCTTAATTAAAAAATGCGTATTTTCTAAATTTGCCTCCAAAAATCATTTTTACCCCCTTAAAAATCCGGAATTCCAAAATTGCAGAAAATATTTTTTTTTTTATACTCAAGTCTAGTCTCTCCCTCTGAAATTTTTTCACCGTGAAGCAATTTGGAGCAGAGTTATGTTTATAAAAATGTTTTTGCTCTCTAATTTTGCAAAATCCCGTCCTAGTGGTCATCAAGGTCCTAAAACCAACATGCTCACCAAAATTTTCACCTGTATCTCCCACAGAATCGCCACGACTGTGTTGAGTCAGTAATCAGTGAGTTTACTCTTATATACATATAGATTATTTATTGTTAAAATAAGTTATTTTGGTGGATACATCTCAAATACTTATATCAACATTTTTATTAGAGTATATCAGGTATACTTCGAAAATTAAGTGGATATCCTTAATTACTGTAAATTTTACTTTTTAATTTCATGTTTTCAGATAGCAAAATGTAGCCTTTAGAAGTTATTTTGAGGAATCCATCTAAATTATCACAGATATCAATGTTTTTCTTACAGTAAATTATGATTAAGCTTTTAATGAATAACATATATTTCTAAATTAAATATATTTTTATATTTCTTTTATTTTGTAACATTTTCATTAAAAATATTCATTTCATCATTATCATGCGATTATCGGGAAAAATACCATGCACATAAAATGATGAGCAACTAGGGAGTAATGTCAACTTCTAGTGCCAATCTTTGTAATGACAACACCATATGTGCTGAGAAAATGGCTGTGGTACTATTTAATCACTTGTATATTAACTATATCAAAGTATCCTAAATTATATGACTAGTTGGCACAGTCTACTGCATAACTAAAAATTTCTCAATAATAAAAATTTAATTTTCAAATATCTTTTTTTTTTTTTTTTGTCTCCATTCAAGTTGTAACAATATAAAAGGCTACAAAAAAGGCCTCTGAATGGAGAATTGTTTGCATGAATATTTAAAAATGAAAGGTTATATATATATAGAAAAAATATTAAGATTATATAAATACTTTTAAATGTTTGGACATAGTTCATTTTTACTAAAGCAAGATTATTACTGAAATAAATTGAGTTAAAAATCATTTACTACATAAAAATAATTAGAAATTTCATTCAAAGGAAGAGATTATAATACATGCAATTAATCATATTATCAATGTAATCAATCTATACCTGCACAAACATTTGAATTAGTTCAATTTTTAGAAAGTGAGCCTTATTTATTTATTAATCTAAATAAGTAAATAGAAGAAAATCAATGTGTTGCTATTTTAAAAATTAATCGAGCTTAATAAATAAAACTGTGCATGCTATACTTAATTTCAGAGTTAGGCAAAGAAAAAAAAAATTAACAAACATTTTACTTAATTACTTAAGTACATCATTACCTTACCAAGGATTACAATTTTTTTCCCCCTTAACGAAAATGAGACAGAAAGAAAGAATACTTCAGAAGAACGGTAATAAGAGAAAAAGCTCTTTATATTGATTCATAAATCGAAGAAGAAAATAAGATTATTTTTTATATAAATCCATTATATTAAATGAACAGCATATTTCATATTTTATATAATTAATTTTTTTTTTTTTTTTTTTTTTTTTTTCAAAAACGTTTTTGTTGTACATTTCTGTTCATAATAAAATTCGAAGAGAAAGAAAGGTGTTTTAAGTGCTCATTTAAGATAAATCTACTCTGCTCCTTTAAAAATAAATGTAATGTAACATTCTTAACATTTTCATGATTAAAATTTATACGTGAATTTAGAAAAATCATAACCAAAGTAATCTATATTAGTAATTTGTCAGTACAATCAATTAATAGCTTCTTATTTTTTGTTAGCAGAGCACAGAATTCTACATTAATAAGAAAGAAGTAAAACTGTTATTACATAAAAGATCTTTCTTTATTTTTTTATTTTTATTTTTTAAGAAAAAACGTAATATAGTTTAGCATTTTATGGAATTACGTATTAAAAGTCCAGACAAAATAAACAACAGAAATACCACGGCCAGACTCGATCGACGCTTTAGCGGCCTGCCCAATCCTTGAGAAATCCATTGCTGCCGCGGAATCAAATTTTAGTTCCTCTAAACGACGCAGGAGTAAGTGGCGCTATTTACCCACCACGCGAGAGGGAGGGAGATTCGTTGGGTTTGGGAGGGGCGTTCCAAATGTATGACTATTTGCAAACCACTTGCAAAATTTACGGGGTACATACAAACGGAACGCTTGCAAATGAGCCGCTTGCAACTTCGATGACGTAAATTTTGCAAGTGGATTGCAAATAGTCATACATTTGGAACGCTTGCAGGCGGTGACGTCAACTTGCAAGAATTATCGATTGCGATGAATGATAAACCAATAGGAAACAAGAATACACGAATCGAACAATATTCGACAGAAAGTGCGGAAAATTCAGTGGGTTTTTGTTTTTGTTTATTTGTGACTTTTGAGGATCGCTATAATTTTTTAGACATCACTATTTTATATATCAGTGTATAATTTATAACCATTTTAAATGTGGATAATAGTGTATAAATAACCAGAATAATTTATTTGAATTTCAGAAATACTCTGATATATTACTAACAGACCATGATACAACTTTGTATTAATCATTTTCATATTTTTCCTCTGATTATTCAAAAGGATTGGATATAAATATTTTTTCTAAAAACTATTTTTTAATACTGGTGGGATAATCTTGTGCACTGTCCTTTTTTGTCATAAGGCCATGTATTAGCTTATCCTTCTATGTAAATATTACTAAGGAAAATAGTCTAATTCTGTGATTAAATATTACTTAGTCCTGATTTTTCTAAATTTCATTGTTAAGTAAACACATGGGCTATGGTTGTTCAGAGAATTACTTAGGGCCGTTCCCACCAAGCTGCGGTTAAACGGAGATTAGCAAAACGGCCGTTAAAAATAAAACTCCGATTAGGAATTCTTCCGTCCCACCAAGCTAAACTCCGGTTAGTGTTTCCGCGGTTAACTAACGGAGGGATTTTTTGAAGGGATTTTAAAGAGGTATTGTGATTGGTTCTTCGGGAATGCTTAGTAATACTGTCATTGGTTGATTCAGTTGTGGTCAAAACAGGAATTAGGCAGTCGTTATGTTTACAGTCTGTCGAAATAAGCGAGAAAAAGTAAACAATTTTTTCACTTGCAGAAGAAAAAATGGATTTTAGAATTAGTGCAAAAGCACTGGAGCATCATTTGGAAAAAAAAAAAAAAGTATGCTGTCAGTGGAAAGGTGAAAGAAAGCACTTGGAAAAAATAACAAATACATTCAAATTTTATACATAGGATAAGTCAACAATTCATATTAAAATAGTTTGAGAGTATAGTAAGAACACGATAAAACATTTAAGTAATATTAGAATTCTTATATATATTATAAAATAAAATCAACTCTGTGAATTTGAAAAAATAAATTAAAAAAACCTACAGTCACATTAAAAAAAATATGTATTATTATATTTTATAACTTAAATTTTAATTATGCATCAAGAAACAAAAAAAAAAAAAATCCATCTGAATTTTACTTACATTATGTAATAATTTCTTTGCTTTATGTCAGTTCAATATCATGCTAATAGAAGTTTTCTATCTTAACTTCACTTCTAGCTGTTATTTCAAGAACTACTACTTTGCAGTAACTACTACTTGAACTAACTACTTTGCAGTATCTATGGTCATGTATGAAATTACTATATACACTGCAAAGAAGTTAAGTTAAATTTTTTCTTCGGTTTGTTTTCCTTTTTATTAGCTAGTGTATTTCTATACTCTGCAAAAGGGTGTTTACTTTTTTTCCAGATAATAAATGCCAAAGCTTTATTTAAATGTAATAAGAAAGAAGCTAACTTACTTTTTTATCAAAGATTCTTTTCTGATAAATTCTACGTAATCAGAATATAATATAATCAATGTTATTTATACCGATTCTTATAGATATTTTCACACCCACAAAAGGTCACTTGATGTAGGGTAAAGTACACAACAACAAATTTATATTAAACTTGAGAAATGTATTATTATTATTTTACTTAAATTTAAGGTATGTTGACAAATGAAGTGCAGATAAGCCAGCAGTTCTCCAATTACTTAAACCACCAAGGTAGGAATGAGTAGATGAAGGTTACTTGTGTTCAGTGCATAGAAAATCGAGTTTATATTAGTGTTTAAGCTGACAGATTATTTTAACTGAATTAAAGTTGAAAATATTCATTATTTGAACATCTTTTTTAATAGCTAATCTTCAGTTTAACATTATGGGAAAAACTGCATAAAAATATGTAAAAAATTATGTTCTTATGACTACAATCGAAAAATTCTGCGATGGTCTTATCGATGAAATATCAAAATTCAAATATCTTGAAGTTGGTATGCGGGAAGTTCTGGGTTCAATTACCAGTCGTTTGGAATTTTCTATATTTTTCTCCAAAACTTGCTTTAAGATGAGCTAGGAACCCTTTAGAATGATTTCTCATGGATGGTACACCATTTAAGATAAGGACCCTCATTCAGTTAACTGGCCTTAAACCCAACACTAGACAGCATCAGAATTTAAATTTAATTTTCTCTCTCTTTTTTTTTTTTTTTTAAATTTTGCGCATTATATCTTTACATCTTTTAATAAAAAAGATTTTGAATTTTATATCTATATTTCTTATCTTAAAACAGATGTGCGGTCGAGGGACCCCCGTCAGGAACGAAGTTCCTTACGCCTTTTCTCCAATTCTGAATTTGATTTGATGTAGAGATCTAGATTGTTATTATTTATTTATCTCGTTGTTGGCACCAATAGCATACTTGACATGAAAGCTAATTAAGCTTAAAACTAAAAACAGCAGAAAAGCTTTAGTATGACTCCTTTGGTGAAATTTGGCACTAAAGTAACTCTGACTTTTCTCACCAAGGTCTTTACTAGCACAATTATGGTAGCTGCATTTTATTTTTTTAAAAACAATTTATTGCAAAAATTCAATGTAGCAGAAACATTAATCACATAAATTATTTAAAAGCAGTGTGTATTTCTGTTATAGCACTGTCTTATATATCAAGTTTCGTGCAGTTTTATGCGATAAAATTTGAGATATAGCCTTCCTGCTATCGAAGAAATTTCCAGTATAGCAGATCCATCTGTTGGCCTTTAAGCATGTAACTTGAATCAGCATAATGATTTCTGCCAGTTAGGTCCTACTGCAATCTGAGTTAAGGAACTTCATACCAAAAAGAAATAAAATAAGCCTTAATCAAGAAATTATATTGAAATTTAGATACTATAATATCAATGCAGATTAGAAAAAAGAAACATGTTTCTCACTTTAAGAGCTTAATATTAGATAAATTAATTTTTATTTTATTTTGTAAATTTTCTGATCCAATTTAAAGAAAATGAAGTAGACATAATGCATTTAAAGTTAAACTAGCTAGAACCCGTCGAATTCGATGGTCACTTTATTGACCGTAATGTTTCCAAAATCGTTGCATCGTTATTGAAATGTATTTCAAGTTAAAACATTTAATATAATTTACGACATTTCACTTAAAAAAAAGAAATTTGAAAAAATGCTTATAAATAGAAATACTATATATGACATCACTTTCTGCAAAGTACTGTCAGTGTGACATCAAACTGACCCCAAATAAACAGTTGCTATCTTTTATTCTCTATTTCGTTTAATACTAAGACTACATGTTAGCTGACCCGCCCGACGCTGCCTGGGCCTATAATAATAACCTTAAATAAACCTTAAATTTGTATGATTTTATATCTTTAACTCAATTTTGTTTGAATTTCTATTTTTAAATAAAATCATCACCAAAAAAATAATAAGCTGTAACAAAAAAATTACCTCGAACCGAACGAAATTCTGCCTTGTGAACCTGGTGCCTGTGGCACTGCATATGCCGGCCACTAATAACATAAAAAAATTTCCCAAATATTAACCTGGAACCGAACAAACCCGCCCGGTGTTGCCCGTGCCCATGATAACAACCTTAAATTTGTATGATTTTATATCTTTAAATCTATTTTGTTTGAATTTCAATTTTTAAATGAAAGCATAGTGAAAAAAAAAAAAAAAAAAAAATCATCTGTAACAAAAACATTACCTCAAACTGAACAGAACTCAGGCTCGTATGAACCTTAAATTTGTATGATTTTATATCATTAACACTATTTAGTTTGAATTTTTATTTTTAAATGAAAACATCGCAAAAAAAATAATCATCTGCAAAAAAATTACCTGAAACCGAATGGAATTCGGGCTCGTGGCCCCGGTGACTGTGGCAGCATATATGTGAGCCACTGATAACATGAAAAAATTCTCAAAAATTAACCTTGAACCTAATGAGCCTCTGACTCATTCAAGTCCCCCTTTTAGCACTAAATTTGTCCGGGGAAATATATAGAATCACAAATTTTAGTGTGTGGCTTATTTATGTGTGCCTGACACCTATTGTAACGGGATTTTACACACCGACTACACACCATCTACACACCGACTTTTTTTAGATACATCAACCAAATTTTTACACTTAGCCGTTCTCCCAATTTAGTGGATACAGACAAAACATGTTTCAAATTAATAAGTTAAATGCTTTTATCCTTAAGAGATTTCAAATATTCATGCATACAATTTTAAAAACATGCATAGAGAAAATTCAGCTTAATATGAGAATTATAGATAGATTTTTAAATGCAAATAAAAACAATATATATATATATATTATATAAAGAAAATAAGAAGCAATTAAAAATAAGAAAATTAAGACACGGTCTATCATCGTAAAAGAAAAATCACGCAGATGCCTGCATTAAATTATTTTTAAAAATCAGCTTTTAATAATAATTATGCAGATATTTAATTTATCAATTTAAATCTGTTAATTATCTGTTAATATTCAGTGTAAAATAAGTAATGAAGATAATGCAATGTGGATTAGAATTCACTGAAGAATAATCTGTATCAGAGATGTCATCTGTGAGGCCAAATCTCATGGTTCAAGTTGTAAGAAAGTTAAAAAAGACTTCAAATTTAAAAATGATTCTAACACTATTCATTTTGAAATTTATATCAATGGTATACCTCTAAACAATGTTCCTGAACAATCAAATACGAACTTATAAACTTTATTGTATCATAAATTTATGTGTAATTCTAGTCTTTCATATAACATCACATATATATCAAAGTATTTAAATAAATAAATATTGTCATAACAATGTGTTATTTTATTAATAAAAATAAGTTTAAAATAATTATTACCTGTATAGCAAGCCATGTCTGGTGTCTCTGTATTAGTGACGTCTACTCGTCATTTTTAAAGCACTGCAGGGAAAGATGCCTCAATCGGGTAGCCTTTTAATAAACACCACCCAATATGAGACACTCACCAGGCTTTTGCCTTTTCGGGAGGGGGGGGGGGAGACATCATGATCATTTGGGTTGTACTCCTTGAGATCTTCCATATTTTTTAAGTGGACACTTTCCTTTTCTTTCTGGCCCTTTTTTGCCCTCGACATCTGTTGGTGATAGCTCACTAAAAGGCGGAGATTGAGATAAACCTTGGCTATTCATGTATTGAACATCCATCTAAAATTGAAAATAAACAAAACAAAAATCCAACTAAAAGTAAAAATGATTAAGTAAAATAAAATTATTTACAGTAAAATTGCATCCTTCTGTCCTGTCTAATAAATATCTTTGTCATACTTTACGTTTCAGAGAGGTGCTGGGTTCGAACCCGGCTCATGCATTTTTTCTTTTTCAGTCCTAGTCTTTTTGCATGGTTCATAAAAAGCCACACTGCATTCAGTATCAATCTCGAATAAAAATTTATCAAGTTTTACCATGTAATAAACTTTATTGCCCCAGATAGCAGTTTTTTTTTTTTTTTATGTATAATTCTTTTATCAGTTTTAAAAAGCATCAATATTATAATAATATCCTTATTTGTTTTATATTTCCAAGCCAAAAATAATTTATATTGTGGCAATTTTTAAAGTTTTTTAATTTTTACTTAATATTTATCAAAACAAAATTTTAACATCCTGTTTGTTTTTGATCAAAAGTAATTTTGAAATATTTTTGGAGCTATGAGTAAAGAAATCATTATCGAAACATAAGAGACTGTAATCAAAATCATCGAACAGGGCATCATCTTCAAAAATATTATCGAAGGTCAGCGTTAATCATATGCGGAATCATTTAATTTTGTAACATGCTCTAAATGAATTTCAAAACTTTACCTTAAGCAAATAAGATAGGATATTAGTATGTTAATTATAACTGATATGAAAGTTTATTTTTCAAATTTTGTAATACGTAAATCATACTGTTACTTTTTTTTTTGTTTAATGTTTTACATGTTAAATGAATAAGCTGATATAACAAATGATGATTATAGTGTAAAAAAAAAATATATATATAGTATACATTAATCTGAAGACAAAAACCAATGTTAATAATAAAAAAATAAATAAAAATTAACTGAGCATAGTTAAATCAGAAAATACTCTAAACAGTTAGTATTTGTTCCTATGACATGAATGTTTAAATGTTAACAATAAAATAAAAATTGCAATGTAAAAAAAAAAAAAAAGATTAAACTCAAAAGCTGTAAATTAAAAAACATTTCTAAACAGATACATATATAACAGTAGGTAATTCATAAAGCATTTCTTGATTTAAAAACAAATTCTCAAGTTAGGAAACCTTCTCTACAGCAATAATACTTAATTAAATACTGCAGACAAATTTACTTAATTTTATACAGACTTTTTCTTATTGTAGTAAAGAGATTATGTACAATTACCTAGGAAAGTATAGAAGTTTATAGAAATAATTTCACTTTTTGAAAAAGATTCCCAAAGATATCTCAGCATATGTATAACATTAGTTATGAGGAGAAATTAGGACAGAAAATATCTTCAGACAAAAACACTAAGATGCTTTATACATATGAAAAAAGAATTATTTTATGTAAGAACCAGAACAACAAAATCTAAGTTTTTTTACGAGGCTTTTAGAATATGTGCAGTTCATCATTTGTTTGTTCACATTAGATAAGACGTTCAATAGAGAGGCGTTCAATTAAATTGGCATACTTTAGATCCAAAATATCAAACAAAAAATTCATTTTTTACAGAATACTACAAGAGAAGTGTAAAAATTAACTCACCGATCACTCTCGTATGAAATACCATGCTCAATCTCTGAAAAGATATCTAATACACAAGTTTTTTTAAAAGACGAAAACGATATTAAAATTTTTTTTCATCATAAAGAGAACTTTTCCGATATGTTTCTGGACACAGGAACAAAACAACGATCTTATTATTCGTCACCATCATCAAACAGAATTTTTTGCACAACATCCAACATAATGAAAAAGAAAATAATAATAAACTAACACTAACAGTCAACAACATCCAAACAGTTCCGCCATATTTAAACTCTCGGTAAACAGCTAACCAGTGGAAACTCGACCGATTAAATATTAAACCTCCGTTAGCGCTAACCGACGATGGTGGGACGCAGAAATCTCAGCTGTGAGTGCTAATCCGAGTTTTTCCCTTTAACCGGAGATGGTGGGAACGGCCCTAGGAGTTCATCTTACAGTCCATCAGGTAAGTTTGAATGTCATCTTACAGTCCATCAGGTAAGTTTGATTAAAATTATTATTTATTTGTTTATAACGTTCAATATGTATTTTTCAATACTTATAATGAAAATTATTAAAATCATATTCATTATGAATGCAACTTCAATATTTGCACGGAAGGGCAATCCAATGCATAGTATTATGTAAAAAGCACTATAAGGATATCCCATCAGCTTATTGCCTTTATTTTATACATACATAAAATTTCAGTACGGGCTGCAGTCCACCAGCCCTCCCCCCCCCCCTCTCCTGGATAGGCCACCATTGCCGTGGTTAATATTCACATGTATGCTCACTTCACGAGCATTATAATAATTACAAAATAAAAAAAACTTTTTATATAGCGTGTAAAATGTCATCGTTTTATGAGTTATTCTAAAAGATTCAAATATCTAGCTAATCGAGAAATAATATGATTGTTGAATCATATAAATGCTACCGAAGGCAGCAGGGACTCAAAACAATTGGCTCAAAGTATTAAAAAAATGCATTGTCTTTGTGTTCTGACTTCTGAGCTATTCTAACAGTATCAAATGTCTACCTAGTCGGGAAGTTAGTTAAATAATTTTTCTGTTGAATCATATAAACACTAATGAAGGTAGCGGGGAGCCAAAACAATTGGCTAAAGGTATTAAAAAAAAATGCATTGTCATAGTGATCTGAGCTATTCTAAAAGTTTTAAATGTCTAGCTAATCGGGAAGTTAGTTAAAAATCGATTGCAAGATTTGTACTGGACAAACAAAAAAAACAAGCAAACAAGAATAAGAGTTAATAAAAATATGGTAAAAAAGAAAAAAAAATCATTGAATATCACTAATTCGTTGTGTATGAATATCTGTACTGTTACTGTCATACGCAATTTACTTTTCTAAATAATTTCAATTATTTAAAAAATAAGTAAAATAACTCAAAAAATAATTTTTAAATCTGAAAAATGCATTAAAAAAAAAAAGCATCATTCAGCTGGGCTGCCAAGCAGAAAAACAATGAGAAAGTTCTGAGACATGTAAACGCCATTCCAATACAAAAATGTTACAAATTTATATATAATTAAATGTTATAAATACATTACAAAAATGTTGGAGGAAGGATTATTAATATAATCAATAATGTTACCTTACTTAAATCCTTACTAATTCCGAGCTCCATTATATATTTCGGCTACTTAACGGTGCCATCATCAGAAACACTCGGTAAAAATGATTTGAAGGTACACTAAATTTGGACGGCTTGTTTATCTATTGTAGTTTCTTCTTCGAAACAAGAGAAGTGAAGAAATCGAAGAAGATAATATATAACATTACAGAACTGACATTTAAAAGTAATAAGTATAAAAAATGAATAAACATCATAAAATGCAAGAACTCGCAACAAATGTTTCAGGCTGAAAGTAAGCACAACCTTCGCCTGAGAAAGGGTCGTATTTTCTTTTGACACAAAAGGGCTTCTGAGAGTTCTTGCATTTTATGGTGTTAATTCAAAGTTTCACATTTTTTTTTATTTTTTACGTCACTTC